>VZRL01006331.1:42630-59788 GCA_013397895.1 Origma solitaria
GGTTCTGGGGGCTGGGGGTGCGGAGCTGGGGATGCCCGGCCCTGCTGCTCCCGGGTCATTCCCATCCTGGAAGCGCAATCCCCCACGGTTGGCTTCGTTTCCTGACTCCAGTTGGAATTTCGATTTTTCTGTGTGTTTTTTCCCCACCAAGTGGTTTTCTTGGGGGCAAGAGTTTTGTGTCTGTCGTATTTCTTTGTTCATGGTTTATGAGGAACCAAAAAACTGTTGGTGAGTTGGGAGCGGGAGGAATTCTGCTCTGGGAATGCTCAGGTGGTTGGGACCCTCGGGACCCCCCACCCACCCTGCAGAGACACCCCATGGGCTCTGCATGGGCCTATTTGTGGGGACTCCTACAAAAACAAAAACCAGCCATCAAACCCTCATTTTCCCCAAAATTCCTCAAAGTTCTCCTAAACCTGGCAGTGTCTGTGAGCAGTGAGGGATGAGCTCGGTGGGTGCTGCTGTCCCCGTGGCCCCCGGCTTTGGGCTGCCCAATTTTCTGGGTCAAACGGGGCGTTCTTTGTCCCCCTTGGTCCCTGCGTGACGAAGGGCCTCGGGGGGCACGGCATGGCCTGGTCCTCGTCCCCAAGGCTGCCAGCGACGTGAGGCGGCTCCTCCAGCACCGGGTGGCTCATCCCCTGCTGCCATCCATCAGGGGACCCTCGGTGGCACCTTCTCTCCCTCGATGACACTGGCGCAGTTGGGTAAAGTTCCCGGCGGTGTTTCGGCGCTGGGACGCGCACGGGGCTGAGGACCCTCAGCAGTGCCCAGTGCCCGTCCAACCTCCAAGCGTCCCTTTGGGGGGACCCACCCGTGCCCCTCGTGCAGCCCCAAAATTGGGGCGAGCCCGTCCCTTTGTGCCTCGGTGGCGGTGCCTTGGCGGCGGTGCCTCTGCCGCGGGCCGCCCGCGGTGCATATGGATTTTATTATCTCCCTCACATTTTTGTGGGGGATTGTAAGAGCCAGGGAATTATATATTTTTTTTAATTTTTTTNTTTTTTTTTTTTTTTTTTTTTTTTTTTCCCATTGCGAAGTTTTTGGTTTCGGCTCCCGGTGCTCCCCCCCCAGCTCCCACACTTTGGGCTCTTTTCTTTTGTTCTCCCAAATGCCAAACATGTGTGAGTGGCTCTCCCCGGGTCCAACTCTGACATCCCAGAGACGAGGGCGGTTGGGGCGGTGGCTGCGATTTGGCACCCAAGGGTTCCTACGGCTGGGATTTGGCGCCCAAAGGTTCCGACGTTTGGGATTCGGCACCCAAGGGCTCCTGGGAACGGGATTTGGCACCCAAATGTTTTGACGGTGGTGCCAACAGCCCAAAGTAGCCCCTTGGCTACTGGCGATGGGCGTCCCGGGACCCGGCACCGGTGATGGCGCCGGCTCCATCCCCTTCGCCCCTTTGTAGAGGCCGCCGAGAATTCCTCCTCGCAAAATCCATGGTGGATCGTTATTCCGTAGATACATTTATGTATTTCCAAATCTGCTGTTGGCAGGGAAAATATTTTCGAGGAGGGGGGGGAAAATAAAATGGAGCGGAGGGAAGCGCGAGGGGCTGGGAGGGAAGAGCAGACAATGGCTGGTGGGTTCAGCAGGCACGTCCGCAGCGCCTGGCTCCGGGATGTGACCCAAATTTCCCCAATGTGGGAGCGCCCCGTGTCGCCAGCGCTCCCCGCCTGCGCCTTCGGCTCTCGGAATTCGAGGCAATTTATTAGGGGCTGCAAAGATTGAAATTGCCATTGAGTTTCCTGCTTATTCCCTTTTTGAACCCAGCGGTGGGTTTATTTTGTCTCTGGAGTTACTACAAGACCGTCTCATTCTTAAAAATGAAGGAAAAAACGTATTTATGCTTTTTCTCGTCCCTCGTTTTCATTCTTTTCCCCCCCCCAACACCTCATTTAATAAGGGGGAAATCCAAAGGGGTTTAAAAAAAAAGGTTAAAATGCCCTGTTTAAACCCACAGACCTTCTCTGCCGCTAAATATTTTTCTTCAGGTTTATACAGCAATCTATATTTTATAAAAGACAGGAATAAATCTCATGGTCGATATGATTTGCCCAGATTAGAATAATTCTATATTTCATAATTGGGGCTAAATTAAAAATAAGTGGTACCTCAGGATGCTGCAATTTCCCTGTTCTGGGGAGAGATTTAACCACTCGCTGTGGATTTCCAAGGTTTTATTTTTATTTTTAAATGGTTTTTTGTGAGGACGCGCTGGGAAAACGTTCGCCTGGATGGAACTCCTGGGTTATCCGGGGGAAAAAAAACGAAGGATGGTGAATGTAGAATTATATAATAACGGGCAGTTTCGGTACCGTGTGGAAGTGTGTATTTTTGCTCCGTGGTGCTGCTGATGGTCGCTGTCCGGGCGTGGATCTGTTGGCCGTGGAAGGTGGATCCATTGGTCGTGTCCAGGGTGTTGCACCTCTGGACGGGACCTTGGGGCTCTTCCCGGGTCTGGGAGCACGGGCAGGTGTCTGGCAGCACGGGCAGGGGTCCGGCACGGCTCTTCCCGCCGTCACTCCGTGTTTTCCGGCCGGTGGTGCGGGAGCCGCTTGCTCGTAGAATTCCAGGGTGGATTTGCCTTGGGAGCCAACTGGGTCGAGCTGAGTGTCCTGGAGTGTCCAGCGTCACCAGCAGGTTGGGGTGTCCAGTTTTGGCCCCTGCGCCACTGGAGGTTTGGGGTGGACATCTCGGCGCGCGGCGCCGCACCGCGCGGCGAAAAATCCTGATTTGGGAAAACCTTCGTGCTCCGGGGGAAAAGGCCTATGGGAAAAAGTGACCTGTCCTCAGAATGTCCCCAGTGCTGTGATCTTAACCCACGGCCTCAGGGCCGTGCTGGAAACCCCCGGAAAGCCGAGGGAAGACGGAGGGTTTGGGATTTGTTCCCGTCCCCCGCTCTGCCGGGTGACGGGCAGGGAATCGTCATTCCCGAATAATGCTGGTCGGTGTTCCTGCAGCCGACGCAATCCCGCGGTCACTGCCGTGTGCCTGCATCCACGGCAGGAATGTGCAAAGTGCCGGGGGTTTTCCTCCCTCCATTCATGGCTCAGATCCCCGGGACCCGGGCAGGATCGTGCCCATGGCCTGGTTTAACGCCGAGGTCACGGCGCTGCCTCCGAACGGTTCTTTTGCTGATTTCTGTATTATTTTTCGGCGTGGTTTGTGAGCACAGCTGGGATTTCTGTTCTGCTCCTCTGCACTCCCCAATCCCGGGATCGGGAACCGGAGAAATGGTTTCTGGCAGGGGGATTTACGGAGCCAGGAGATACTCAGGGCTGGCAGTGACAGCAGAGCAGGACTTTGGGGGGTCCTTTGAGGGGCGAGGTGCCCGTGCCACAGAGGTGGTGGTGCTGGGGTGAAGGGGGCATGTCTTGGAGGGGATTTGGATCGTGTTCCAAATCCCATTGGATTTTGTGCCCCTTTTTTCCTGCGTTCCCATCTCCTGGAGCTGCAGCCCCGGTGCCTGCCGGTCGCTGGTGCTTTGTCCGAGAGCCCCGAGTGCGGCGGCCGTGGGTGGCCAGGAGAGCCATGACCGTGACCCGCTGACCACCCAAGCCAGGGCCAACTTGCCCACCTGTGTGTCACGAGGGGCCGTGGCCAGGCCGCTGGTGGCTGCGAGTGCCACCTCTCCATCGAGGGAGCGAAGACGATGCCACATCTGTTTTTTTCCAGGGGAATTTGGTGCTGCGGAGGGGTGGCCGAGTGAGAAGGCTTGGCTTGGGGGATCCCAACCATGTCTCCATGTTGGAGCGGGTCTGGATCCCAAAAGCTCTGTGCCCCGGCTCTGGCTGTGACTTTTGGGGTCACCCCATCCCTACATGTCCCCAGCCCTCCGTGTCCTCTCTCCCCGCTCCCATGGGCATTGTCCTGGGGCCCACATCAGCCTCTGAAAGAATCCTGCCCCGTTGCCCGCTTGGAGTGATTTTAATGTGAATTTAACCCTGGCACTCGGGTTGTTCCCGTGCCACCACCAGGCCGAGTCCCTGTTCAGAGTGTTTGGGTGTGCCAGCGCTCGGCCTCATCTTGTGCCGTTCCCGCTCTCTTAGTTTTCCTCCTCCTGCTCTCCCTTTGTGCCGAGATCACTCCCAGCCCTTCCCACCCCTCTTTTCCAGCCCGTTAAGCCGTGTTAGCAATTCCTCACCAGCCCAGGGCTGCGGCGAGTGGTTAATGGAGAGCAGACACCACCGGGCCGGCGTCGCTGACAGGATTCTCTCTCCGTGCCCGTCTCCGTCTCCGCCTGTCCCTTTCCAGGGACCGCAATTACATTCCCTGCTGGTTGCACATTTGGTATCCAAATGCCGGCCATGCACCGCATCCTAATGCGAGGATGGGCCGGGGGCGTGCGGAGCTGCCGGAGGGTCACACGGTCCCCAGGACCCCCCCCCGGATCCTGGGGTGTCCTGGTGGGTGGGGGACACGCAGAGGGTGGGCAGTGGGAAATGTCCAGGGGGTGAGAGATGCCCTCAGGTACCTTGGGAAGCTTTAAAAGTGCTGTTGTATGAAGAAAGACGCGTATATTTATATACATATAGGTTTGTGTATATTTATATACAAATGTATTTATACACTTGATATAAATTAGGTATTTATTTATATACGTGGGTGTTTGCTCGCCATCCGCCCCACACAAATACACTTTACACACACAAATAACCCAATGCCAAACCCGCCCCGTGTGGCAATGCTGTGCCCCCGCTGTGTGACATTCCCCTGGAATTCCTACCTGGGCGCTCCGGGATGTGCCTGGGTGTGGGTTTACCCAGCTCCAGGCACAGCTCTGTCCATCTGTCCGGCTCTGTCCATCCCAGCACCGCGGCTGGAGCCGGCTGGAGCCGTACCTGCCTGCGCCTGACAAGGTTCAGCTGCTGGGTTGGCTGGAAAATTGCAGCAATTGTTCCTTAAATAGCTCCTCGTTCCTGATGGTGACAATTTCGGTTCTTTTGTGTTAGATATTAATCATGATTTCCGAGGCTCCGTTTTGATCTGAGCTGGTTTTCCCCACTCGGGGCAGAGATCCTGCCCTGCTTGGTTGGATTTAATGGGATTTATGGAAGGCGAGCAGCTCGGAGTGCTGTTACCTTCAGCCCCTAAGAGGAGTTGAAATTCCCTTTCCCCCTTTTTCACGACCCGATGCTCATCCCAATGTCCATCCGCTTCCCTCTGCCCGGAGATTCGTCCCAAAAACAGGACCAGGCCCTGTTTGGCCTCTGCACTGTGCCCTGGCGTTCCAGGCCGGATCATTGCTTGGAATCGATGATCTTGGAGCTCTTTCCCAACCCCAAACGATTCCACGATTCTCCGGAGCTGGAGAAGTGTCAGGGGTGAGCCGGTGGCCACTTTGGCCTTCGCCAGAATTCCAGAGGCGTCTCTGCAGCCCCCCAAAAATCCAGGGCTGTGTTTAGGGCTGCCTGTGGGTCCAGACTCTTTGCCACCAGCCCAACCCTTCCGGATTTGGGGACCCCATGGCTGTTCCCACCGTTTTGGGATGGGGACTGTGCCCATTGGGGCCGTTTGGGTGAGGGATGCACCAGGGCTGGTTTGATCCCGACAGGAAAAGCGGGAAGGGACGAGGACGAGGGCAGTGGGATGGAGCCCATCCGGCAGCGCCCAGCCATGTCCCCGCTCCGTCCTGCCTTGTTCCCGGGTGGTCACAGTGTTGTTATTTATTTATTTCTCCTCCCTCGCTCCCCCTTGGCTTGTTGCTGCCGCTGTGCCTGGGCTGCTAAAGAGCTTCCCATTGTTCCGGAGCTAATTACCTCCTAATGAGGCTCCCGGCTCAAAAGCCGAGCGGAGCGGGGGCTGTGGGGGGATGTGAGGGGGCTGTGCTGGGAGAGGCGTGAGGGCAGGGCTGGGGTCACCACCGGGGTCACCGCCGGGGTCACCGCTTCCTCTGGGATCGCCCGATGGCTTCGGCTGCGCCGAATTCGGTGTGAATTGGGGTTGGTGGTGGGAGATCCACAGAGCTGCCGGCCTGGAGCTTCATCCCAAAGGGCAGCTGGAAAATGGTTTGGCCAAAATTTCCTTGTTGAGCCCCAAACCTGGGGAGAAGTCAAATCCCTGTGGATTTTGGCAAGGTGGGGCTGTGCTGGCGCTGGGAGCCCGGGAACATTCCCGGCGTCTCCCTCGGTGTGACACCTCCCCGCCAGCCCCGGCTGGGACAGGTGTCACCTTTAGGGCACATCCTTCATTTTGGGAGGGGTGCTTAAATCAGGGATCCTCAAAGCTTTTTCTGTCTGGACAAATCCTGCTCTGTTTCCCCTGTTCCCTCTTGACTTTATCCCATCCTGGCCTTATCCCAGCAAGAGACTGGGATGAGCCCTAATCCTACTGGGATTCACCACTTCGGCTGGAGGGAGCCAGGCAGCATCCAGGAGTGTCCTCACCCCCCCTGGAACGTGGAGCAGAACTTTCTGGATCCTGCTCTGCCCCTGGAACATCCCGCGTGGCCCTCGGGGCTGCGGCGGCTCCGTGGCTTCTCCGTGCGCCGCAGACGTGATGGGGGAGAAGAGGATCCTTCCCCAAATGGATTGGGAAAGGCCCCACCTCCGCCCCGCTCCGATTGAAGCCGTGCTTTGTGCCCCCGCACGGGGCGGGGGGTCCTGAACTTCAGAGGGGGACGAGGAGCTCAAAGCCACAACAGTGGGCGAAATTATTCCAAAGGAGGGAAATTTACTCCCTGGAATAATAATGAAGATGGGGGATGAGTTCCCCTTCCCCGTGCCCTTGATGAGGGGCGCCCGGGGCAGTGAGGGGTGCAGAGTGAGCCCCTCCAAGGGGATGGAGGTGCTGGCAGTTTTGGGGTCACTCCACCCGGCCCAGCTTGTCCATGGATCCATCTCCAGCTGCGGCACAAAGCCCGCGATCGATGGCGCTCAGCTCTGGTGAAGCCAGATCCGCGCTCCCATTCCCACTCCGATCCATCCGACATTTTCCTTCGGGTCATTAATGGAGGGAGAGGGATGCAGAAACGGATTTCGACTATTTTTTTTTTTTTAAATTCCTCCCCTTTTAATTCTTTCCCCTCTTCCCTTGCTTGCATCCCAAGGCCCAGCGGAGCGGAGGAGCAGCGAGTGGTGCCGCTGGGAGAGGAGCGGGCACGGGGCTGAGCTGTGTCCTGATGGGATCCTTCGGGACACACCAGTGCCATGGTGGGATCCTTTGGGATACACCTGTGCCCTGGTGGGATCCCATGGGGTTAACCTGTGCCGTGGTGGGATCCTGTGGGATACACCTGTACCCTGGTGGGATCCCGTGGGATCCATCCCTATGCTCCCTCAGCGCATCAGCTCTTCCTGACCTCCCAGTTTTCCGCTTTCCTGGACATTTCCAGCCACTCCGGTCTCATTTTTTGGAATTTTCCCGTTTTCCCTGCAGCCGTGATCTCCAGGCACACACACGTGTCTGTCCGTGCCAGGTCGGTCCCACTGAACACAGTCCTGGTGCTGGACTCGGAGCCGCCGCTCCCTGTGGATTCTGGAATTCCCACCGCCGGAATTCCCACCACGCTGCCGAAGCGTTCCCATGACCCGCAGAGTTTTGCGCCATTGCTCGATACCTTTTTTCTTTGACTCCGGGAATGGACTTTTCCCTTCAGCTCCTTCCCCACTGGCCCCGAAATCCCCCAGGAATCCAAGTTTGGATTTCGGATCTTTTGTGCCGAATCCAAGCCTCTCCCGGCTTCGATGTGCGGCACCGCCGGCTTTGGGGAAAAAAGGGGAATAAATGGCAGTAGAGGTTTTTAATTGACTGGAAATGGGGACGTCCCATTCCATCCCCAGCTTCTTCCTCCTCCCGTCGCATCCCAATCGCCTCCTCCATCTATTTCCTTGGCGTTCGGCCGAATTTCCCTGGAAATATTTTGCTGTTTCCCCCCAGTGTGACCAAGTTTCGTTGGATTTTTTTTTTTTCTTCCCCCTGCAGAAGAAGAGGAATTATCCGTCTCGGTTTATTTTTCCTTGAACATTACACGGGAGCAAAACTCACCCATGTGCTGGGAAAGAGATAAAGTGTTTAGACAGCAAATACAAATATTCCAGAGCACTCAGCCCGGCTACAGCTATTCCTGCCAGGATTCCGGATTCTGTGCCGTGTCTTCCAGGGGGGTTTTATTTAGACCGCCTTTTTTTTAAAAAAAAAAAAAAAATTATTTATTTATCAAAAGCCCTATTTATATTTGCAGTAAAATAAAATCAGCCTGACCCTGTAGAGAACTCGAAAAATCCCAATTCTTTCCTTTTCCAATCCTGTTTCCACTGAGGAAAAAAGCCCCTGAACCTCGTGCCCTGCACAAAATCCAACCGCGATGGGATTATTTCGGCGGCTGAGCTTCTCCGCAGGCGCTGGGACGGCGCCGGCTCCATGTCCTCCCCCCCAAAATTGGGATGCAGGGCTGCTCCCGCAGAGGTGGGGATGGAGCTGGGGTCCCTCGGGGTCTTCCTGCGGGATTTTGGGGGCGCAGGCTCCCCTGTGCCGCAGGTTCCGACTGTGCACGGAGCACCCGAAAAGGGGTTTGTTATTTTGATTTTATTTTAATATTAAATAACAGATCGGCTCCCGTTGCCATCCCGGCAGCATCCCAGTCTTCCATCAACGTCCCAGTCCCGCTGGGGACCCCGCGGGTGTCACTGTCACCCCAGTACCGGGCGCTAGTGCCGTCAGGAGCTGAGGAAGCTCTTTCCCAGCCAGCTCGATAATCCCAATTATTATCTGGATTCTCGATCAGGGTTGCTTATTAAACTTGGCACCGCTGGCTTTGCCGTTCCGGCCGCCTGCCTCGGCAGAGGGATTTATCTCCTGCCGATGCGGGAAGGAAATTGAGTGGAAAAACGCGGGGCAGAGCCCCCCGGGACGGCGGGGGGGCCGGGGGTACCCGGCTTCCGAAGGGCCGGGAGATGCCGGCGCAGTCCCGGCGGGGTCGGATCCCGGAGCGGTGCCAGCTTGGGCTGGAGGAGCTGCCCGGGCCGTGTCCCTGTGTCCATCCCCATCCCTCCGTCCCCACTCTGGGATGGGCGTTTTTATTCCAAGGTTATTTTTGGAATGGTCGGTGCTTTTATACAATACATCGGTGGTTGTTTTGCCTTTTCCCCTGAAATCGAAAGGGCCTTTTGTCAGCCCCTCTCCCCCTTCGCCCCAGGAATGTCAGCTTTTGCCATACCCAGGCCTTTCCGCTGGAATTCCCTGCTTCCCATCCCACAAACCTCCCTGGTTTGCTCGCTGACCCTTCTTCTCACGCTGTTCTCACAAATTGTGTTTTATTTTCACCCGGCGTGGCTCTGCGGGAGCCTGAGCCGGGGCTGATGTGCTGACCCCTCCAAAGGGTCTTTTCCCCAATTTCACCCAGTTCTCAGCACCGGCCGAGCAGGGCATCCAGGGCAGTGGGATGGGAGGTGGGAGAGATGCTGCTGGAAAATATCCACTCCCGGAGGGTTTCCCTCCCTCCTGGTGTTTGGATGTTTCAATTTTCCCATTGCTCGGCTCCGCTTTTTCCTGCCCTTCCACCATTTTCCTGCATTTTAAAAAACCTGCGCAATCCCTGTGACTGAATTTCCCTCTTTTTGTGTGTCCCTCCCCTGGTGAGCTCCTGGGATCCCTGTTTTAGGGTTGGGGCTTTTCCCCATCCCCTCCCCATGAGGGTGCTGGGTGATTTTTGTGAGGACAGGATCAGCTCCAAAATTCTTTTTTTTGGAATTTGCTGTTATCCTGAACCCTGCAAGGTTCTTCCCTCGGGACCAGCCTCGTGGCTCCAGGGCTTGGTGTCCATCTTGGGAACGCTCCAGGCTCTCTCCTTGGCTTTTTCGAGATCCTTTGTGAGGGGTGGTTGGGAGAACCTGGCTGAGGGACTCGGGATGGAGCCTGTGCCGTGTCCCAGTGCATGTCCCGTTGTTGTGTGGCAATTCTGGCACCGGCTCCGGCTGCAAATGTTGGTCAAAATGGTGCTCCTGTGTGGTTTCCGACAGAGAATCCAAGCCTGTCTGGAATAGAAGTGGCTTTTGGCTCCAAGGTCTCTCTTGGATCGCCACGGAGTCGTGGGGATTGGTCCGGCCGGAGCCGTGCGCGTGCCGAATCCTGCGGAACACCAGGATCATGTCCCCCGCTGGGGTCCTGCATTGCTCCCGACCCTTTGGAGTGGGATTTAAGGCTGAATTGGGAGCGTTGGGGGCAGGTTTGGGAGCAGGGATGGCCTTCTGCTGCTGGGGACGTGTGCTCCGGAGGCAGCGTCCAGCCCAGCCACTGCCGGCGTTCCTAACGCTCATCCCCAGGAGTGACTTCACCTCGGACCAGCTCCTGCCTGACCTGCCAGGCATTCCCAGCTTTCCACGGTGGTTCCTGGGGTCGGTGGCTCTCAGTTCCAGCCCCCCGAGCGCTGCCTCTCCCGGCTCATCCCGCTGCCATCTGCAGTTTTCCATTGTTCCTTGGCTCTTCCTGGTGCTCTCTCCGGTGTTGGGATGGGTGGGAGATGTTCGGAGCCCGGTGTCGGAGCTGGGATCTGGTCTCCAGGAAAGCCTGGACTCCATTTCAAAGCTGATTAATGGCGATCATAAATCACAATGTTGTCTTTTATGATAGAAAGCTTTGGATCGGGAGCAGGGGAGTGATCCTGGATCTGGCTTCCAGCTCATTACCCGGAGACAAATGGCTTCTCTCTCCCCCAGCCTCAGTTTCTCTGTGGGTAAGGTGAGGATCGCTGCCAGGCGCTAAATTAGGGAATTAACGTTGGTGGAGTGATTGAGAGATGGAGAAGGACGTGGCTCTCTCAGCGCCATGTCCTGCTGCATGGTTTGTCCGCCCGCTCCGGGGCCGGACGCGGGAATTTCGGCTCGGAGCAGGGATGGGGCGTCCATGGTGAAGCATCCACAGATCCCAGAGCTTCATGAGGAGGGGCTGGAGCCCCCCAGCTCCTTCCACAGCGGTTTGGGATCTCTGTGGGGATGCGGCGGCTCAGATCCATGGCTGATTCCGGCCATCCAGGTGGTTTGGCAGCGCCGCAGCCCAATTCATTCCATCCTCTTCCCAGCACGTCCCTCACCACCCCAAAATCCCGGAGTCACTGAGTCCCCCTTCCCGCGGGAGGGGAATCCAGCTGGATGGGTTTTTGTGCCTTTTTTTATATTTTCCCTTAAACGTTGTAATGTTTGTTCCACCTTATAAATCACTTCCTTGCTCCGGGTGCGGGGAGGATTTATGGGCGCAGGTGGGCGGAACACGGCCCCCAGGACCGACCTGCTGGAATGGTTTTGTGGGGATGGTCACAGCAGCAATTCCAGCCAGGGGAGAGGGCTCCGGCTGGGAATCCTGCCCGGGGATGTGATGGGAGCAGGGACAGACCCGGCTGGGATGGCCTGAGGTTGTCACATCTGTGCTGCTGCTCGGGGTTTTCCTCCAGGGTGGAATTTGGCACCGGCAGGTTGGACCCCAAACCATCACCTGCTGGGGGACAGGCCAAAAAGGGGGTTCCGAATCTTTCTCCAAGTCCCCCAAAGGCCAGTTTAAACCCTGGGAAGGGTTTGCTTTCCCACTGCAGCCATCAGTGTCATGCTGGGGCCACAGGAATGTCGTTCGGTGGCTGCTGATGACAGTGACCCCAGGGCAAGGGGAGCTGGGGGGCTTTGGGGTGCGTGGTGAGGATGGGGATTCTCAACCCTGGGGAGACCCAGCCAGGGCTCTCCCTGCTCCCTGGGGGCCAGGCTGGCTCCGGGGGGATTCTCCCTGCGCCAGCGCTGCCCGCAGCAGCACAAACGAACCAAGTAATTGGCAACATGGAAATATTTTGTGCTCATTAAGCAGTGGGAAGCGGCAGGCGAGGAAGCAGCGGGTGAGGAATCTGGGTTCCCCGGCAGGGTTCTCCGGCGGGGTCCTCCGGAGCCACGTTCTCCTGGTGACCCAAACCCCGGAGCAGGGCTGGGAGCACCCGGGAGGAGAGGCTGGCGGTGGGGAGGAGGTGGAGGAGCCACATCCCGACACAGCCGGGAGCTCCGCATGTTGGGGACAAGGACAAACCAGGGAAGCAGGGGGATCCCGCCGCTGTGCGGGGGTCACCCCCATTTCTCCTAATTCTCTTAAACCCCATGGATTAAAACCTGAAACGTCGGCTCGCAGCAGCTGCCTCAGAGCTCCCCAACCCTGGCGCTGCTGATTCCCGGGGGTGGCACTGAGGGGAGCCCCGGGGGGCTCCGTGTCCCCTCTCTCCCAGCCCTGGGAGCGGGGGCCAATCCCTGAGGATCCCGTTCCTGCTCGGGGGGTCCCGGAGGGATCTCCCCGCCATCCTGTGCCGCACGTGCCGGCGGTGCCAGGGCCCAGCGCTGTCCCCGGCGCGGCGTGGGGAGCCCAGCGGTGCTGCAGGCGGGGGAAGCTTTATGGCTGTAGTTAAAGTGACTTTATGATATTGTATCTGAACAATTGCCGGCTATTATCCGGATCGATGCTGCGGGATTGAGACGCCGGTTGATAACCCAGGCAGGGCTCTAATCGCTTTTAAACCGCGCAGGGTCGGTGGGGCTTTCCATGAAACCCCTCGGTGGTTTCTGTTTTAACTCCCTGCCCCTCCAGCTGGTGGCTTTTCCCCCGGGGACAAAATCCTCCTGGTCTGTCCCTCCCCACCCTGCCCTGGGTGGGGACCGGGATGCTGGAACTGGCTCGAGATGCTGGAATCCATCATTCCCGGGCTCCGGGGTGCCCAGCACTGCTGGGTCCTGCCCTGCTGAGGAGCGAGAGGCAGATTTTGGGGTTCTGTTCCCACCTTTGCCTGGCTCGCAGCGACCTTGGGTGAGTCACGTCACCTCTGCGCGCTTCGTTTTCCGCAGCTGTGAAACGAGGACAATGATACCTTTCCCACCTCGCAGAGGGGTTGGGAGGCTTAATTAGTTAATGTTCGTAAAGTGCTTTGAGGATTAATTAATATTGTGACTCTAATATTTTCCGATGGTGAAACGCCACTTAAATATCTCCGCGCTGGTTCCTTCCTCCCTGACCCTATAAAGCAAATGCACCCGGGAATGTCGCCGGTCCCTGCAGGAGCCGTGTGGCCCTGTCCCTGCCAGGTGCCACCTCCCCAGTGCTGAACTGGGAGGCACTGGTACAGGGGCACTGCTGTGGGTGTGTCCCAGAGCATAGGGTGCATCCCTGGGCCTGATCCTTCTTGGCCAGGCTTTCCCCGCTGGGAAATGTTCCTCTGTTGGGATGAAGCCACTGTCACCTCCCTGTGACCGTGCCCGTCCCTGCCCAGCCTGCTTGGGCACCGCTGGCAACCCCAGTGGGCTCGGCCTGCTCGGATGCTCCTGTGGGAAAGCACCCCCAGCAAATCCCACATCCAGCGTCCAATCCTGTCTGGCATTTTGGGGGGTGGCCAGTCCCTGGTGGGTTGGGGACACTGTGCTGGGCACGATCCAAAGCTCTGGGCAGCCATCGGTGGCACAATCCCGGTTTTCCTGGTGGAGGGAAGCTGTTGGGGTCACACCTGGCTGGGTGTGGCTGGCGGTTGTGGGGTCACGTTCCGATGTCTCCGTTCCTGTGTGCCGTTAGTCGCTGACGGCAGCTTTGGTTTCCTCCACGGTGATTTCTCAGCTCTGCTCCGCCACACTCTCCTGCTCCGTGTAAGCACAGAGGGGATGGGGACAGCAGCGGCGTCCCCGCGATGGTGGTGCCATCCCCTGTCCCCTCGGGGTGTGAAATTCGCTGAGCTCCGGTGCTGGGAGGGTCTTGGCCCAGTACCAGTGGGAGGTTTCCTGCTGGGAGCAGCCAAGGGAAGAGCTGAGTGCGTGTCCCAGTTCTGGGTGACCCGAGAGATCCCCGCCTCTGGCTCCAGCACAAACCAGGGCTGTTTGGCCATGCTGGAGCAGTGGGAATTCCAAGAGGAGCTGGCAGGGGGACAGTCCCAGGCTGGTGGGACATGATGGAGCCCTGGGGATGGAGAACCAGGGATGGCAGGAGAATTCCCAGTTGCAGAGCACTGGAGGGAACTGGGACCCACCATGGGGAGAGGAAGAGGAGGAGGAAGGTCTGGAGGGAGCCACCATCCTCCTCCCTGGAGCTGCTGGGTGGAGCTGGAGGAGAAGGAGCATCTGGGCTGGGAGAGGATGTGCCAGGAGGGTCCAGCCCTGGTCACTAGCTCCTGTCCCTGTCCCTGCTCGATGGCTCCAGTCCCTGGCTGTTACCAAGCCCTGGTGGTGTGACAACAGGCACGTGCAGGGTCTCAATCCGCAGGGTTTGGGACAGGACACGCCGACGTCAGCGCGTCCCCACGCCCGGACCCCGCTCCGTGCCGTTAATGACATCCCGGCAATTAAACTGGAACTAATGCAACGATAAAAATAACCTGCTGTCCTTCCGCAGCGCCGCATCCCACAAGCTCAGAGGTGTTTAAAAACCCATTTAATGCCGGATCCTGGGCGTGGGGTGCCCGGGGTGGCACCGGGATCTGTGCGGCCACGGCCGGGATTTCCAGCCCTGACCTGTTCCTGGCCTTCTGCAAGGTGTGAACACCTCCGGTTCCCTCCAGTGCAGAGACTGGTTTACCAACTGCCGGGTTTTAAATAATCTAAATTACATGAATATTTTATTTTTCTTCTTTCTAGAGTTGTGGAATTCCCAGGGGTTGGTTTTCAGGCTTTTCTCCGTAATGGAGGAGCAAGAACGCGTTCTTTTAATGGTAATTGAGATTCTTGCATCATTGCAGGACTTGGGAGCTGGATGGGCTTTAAATAACGGGAGAGGGGGGGATTTCGGGTTCTGGCTCCTCAAATGGGTTTTTGAGGCTTTTGCGTGGCTTTCATCACTCTTGTGACGCGGCCAGAAAGCTCCCACTGCCCTGGGCACCCTCAGTGAAGCAGGAAGTGACTTGAGGTGGTGTCAGAGACCCGTGGGTGTGGTGTCCTTTGGGAGACCTCTCAGGAATGGCACTGGGGGTGACCTGTGTAACATCCCCCATGGCTGGAGCCGCCTGTCATCCCTTTCCCACCCCCTGTGCGCCTGGATATCCGAGCCGGCTCCTGCCAGGCTGAGGTTTGGGGTGGGGTTTTTTGGCTTTGTCACCTTCTGCCTGGCACGGTGGGCACCTGTCCTGGTGGGCATCCATCCCTGTCCTGCTGCAGGGATGCTCGTGGAGTGTGGCAGGGCTTGATGTCCCTCGTCGCTGGGCACGAGACTGGGGTGCTTTTGAAGCAGGATGAGGATGAGCAGGGAGTGAAGTGTGGCCTGGGGGTCCTGTCGCTGTGAGACCCCAAACCTCGAGTGCAGGAGCAGAGCTGGCATCGCCACCCCTGTGCCCTCCCGAGCTGCCCTGTCCCCCTGCCTGCCCTGTCCCCCTGCCTGCCCTCTCCGGGGTGGATCCCAGCCCTGCTCCGTGCCAGTCCCCACCGAGGCCTTGCGGGGCGGTGGAAGGGCTGCCGAGCACTTTCTGGGCGGGGGGAGGCGATTTCCGGCTGCTAGGGGAAACATCTGGATCCAATTCCCGCTCCACGTGCAGCCGGCCGGGCCAGAGCCGCTCCTACTGCACGGTGGGACGGGAGTGGCTTTGCTGCAGAGGGACACATGGGGTCCCTGTCCTGGGCTTGGGAGCCCCATGCCAGGTCCCCATCCCTCTGGGAGCCCCAGCACTGCATCGCCATCCCTGCGGGAGCCACAGCACTGCATCCCCATCCCTGTGGGAACCCCAGCACTGCATCCCCATCCCTGTGTGAACTCCAGCACTGCATCCCCATCCCTGTGGGAACCCCAGCACTGCATCCCCATCCCTGTGGGAACTCCAGCACTGCATCCCCATCCCAGCAGAAGCTGCACCCATGCATTCCCATCCCACTGGGAGCCCCAGCACTGCATCCCCATCCCATTAGGAACCCCAGCACTGCATCCCCATCCATGTGGGAACCCCAGCACTGCATCCTGATCCTGCTGGGAACCCCAGCACTGCATCCCTATCCCATTGGGAACCCCAGCACTGCATCCCCATCCTGGCAGGAGTCCCATCACTGCATCCCCATCCCACTGGGAACCCCAGCACTGCATCCCCATCCCATCAGGAGCTCCACCCATGCATCCCCATCCCAGCGGGACCCCTGCCATCCTGCCCTGGAGCTCCCTCTCTCCCGGTGCCATCTCTCGGGGCTGCCGGTGCCTGTCCCCAGCGTGCTGCCCCCCCGGGCGGGGGCGGGAGGAGCCGCTGCCCGCCGTGCCTTTTGTCAGCCTCGGAGAAGTTGACCTTGAAGCGCGCTGGCAGAGCCCTGCAGCTTAATCGTGTTAGAGGTGTCTGACTGCGGCTCGCGCGGCTCTACCTGAGCGGCATCAGCAAAGGGGACGCGGCGGGCTCGCCGCCTCGGCTCAATAATTGATGCGTTTTTCTCAGCTCCCCCTTCCGTGAAAGGAAACCCAAGTGCTGGGTGGATGGCAGGGCTGGGAGGATGGCAGGGATGGGAGGATGGCAGGGATGGGAGGATGGCAGGGATGGGAGGATGGCAGGGTTGGGATGGCAGCGCTAAGAGGGTGGCAGGGCCGGGAGGGTGGCAGGATTGGAGCATGGCTGGACTGGGAGGATGGCAGGGATAAGAGGATGGCAGGGATGGGAGGATGGCAGGATTGGGATGGCAGGATTGGGAGGATAGCAGTGCTGGGAAGATGGCAGGACTGGGAGGATGGCAGGATTAGGAGGATGGCAAGATTGGGACAATGGCAGGGATAGGAGGGTGGCAGGATTGGAATGGCAGGGATAGGGGGATAGTGCTGCGAAGATGGCAGGATTGGAAGGATGGCAGTGCTAGAATGATGGCAGTGCTGGGAAGATGGCACAATTGGGCAGATGGCAGAGCCAGGATGATGGCAGGGCCAGGAGGATGACAGGGCCAGAAGGATGGCAGTGACACAGGCGGGATGGGAATGGGGAAGGGAATGGGAAGGGCTGGTGCCACGTGGATGCTCCAGGATGCCACCCCGGGGTCACGCTGCTGTGGATGGGGATGTGCTGAGGGTACTCTGCTGTCACGGGGGGGACACAGAGGTGGGAGCAGCCCTTTGGGTGCCCTCCAGCTTCCTCCCCATGGGAAGACCCCACATTTCCACCCGCTTTTTTTGGGAATCTCCACAGAAACGCTCAAACCCTGCGGAAACACCGAGCAACCTCACACCGAGCATCTTCCTTTTCCCGGGAGCACCTCCCCAGTGCCCCCACCCC
>VZRL01006339.1:0-105077 GCA_013397895.1 Origma solitaria
GGCTGCCGTACCGGGGCTGCCGTGCCGCGGCCAGCCGCACAGAGCCCCGGGGCCACTCCGGGAGGCTCAGGCCCGCCGGCCCGGGCTGCTGCCGGCGGCCTTTACCTGCAGCCGCCCCGCCGCCACCGCCAGCGCCGTGGCCAGCGCGGCCATGTTGCCGCTGGCCCGCTGAGGGGAGGAGCGGCCGCGCCTCTTGCTTACTGCTTTTAACTCTTTTTTTCCCCTGCTCAGCGGGCGTGAGCCTCGTCTTATTCGCCCTGGTTCCCTTTATGTTGGGATTCGAGGTCTTGTATTGATTGCTTCCCTCAGGAAAACCGGGATATACCTTCATTATCCTGTCAGAGTGTGAAGAGTTCCATGCTATTCAATAAATTTTTGGAGGTGACTCTCGAGATCTTGTTTCTCGCTCGTGTATACGGGTGAAACTTTCAAATGAGTTGTCATTGAACATTTTTGTGTAATAGAAATAATTATTAATGCAGTGGCTTTTCTGCTAAAGAAAGAGATTTTAGGAGCTGGTGTTTTCCCAGCTGCAGGACACAAACACATTCACTAATGCTGCCCGAAGGGCTACGGCTGAAGACATTTTATTGCCTAAATTGATGTTTTTAACAGCACTTTCCAGATACATTTTTCCTCTTTGCATTTTATACTTGTTCTCTTTGTGTTTGCTGAATAGGAATTAAAAAGTAAAGGAGAACATTTGAAAAGCTGAAAATAGTGTTCAGCATAAAATAAAGAGGGTTGTTCTCACAGCCTGCTACCTGAAGGCTTGTAAAAGTATTCTCTTCACAGCAGTGTTTCAAAGTCTTCCTTGTCCTGGCCTTCACTATTGGGTGCAGGAGAAAAAAGGCAATTTGTGTTAGCGCTTGCGTTCTTTTGGTGACTGTCAGGCCTTCCAAGTTTCCTGTTACTGAGAGCAGCAAGTTGGTCACTGGTCAGGCGCTGCTCCACAGGAACCACCTGTTTTTGGAACGTGCCTCAAGAAGGTGTCTCCACTCAGAGTGTAATTCAGGTACTGTTCAGTAATTCACCTGTTTCCAGATGGTCAATCTCTATGATTGTTTTACTTTACTTTTGAGTTACTCAGTATCCTGAGGACTTCACATAGTTGTTCTGGAAACCATATGCAGGGATATTTCAGGTATTGGAGCATTGTTCGGCTTGGTTACTTCTGGCTTTGGGCACCAAGGATTTGGTCATCAAGTTGTGATGCTAGTAAAAGGATGGGCTTTCACTTTCAGCTGTGCCAGGACATTACTTCATTCCCTCTGTGGAGCAGAACTTATTTCAGCCGGGATATACCTGCAGTGGGCACCTTGACTGGGCACCAGGACTCCATGAAGATGCTCCATCACTTGCTTTGCTTAGCAGGACAGGGGGGCAAAATGAGATTAAAAACTCATTGGTTGAAAACAAGGTAAAGGCCACTCTGGGAAGCAAAAATATTTATTCTCTAATTGCTCTTAGCAGGTGATGTCCAGCCACTTCCTGGTCCCAGGAAGTATGGCCCTAGTGCATGTGGCACTTGTCTTTAGAAGGCAAACACCTTAATAAAAAAGGTGCTTAATACCTTAATAATGCACCACCACTCAGCTTTTCTTTTTACAACAACATCATATGGTATGGAATGTGCCTTTGGTGAGTTTGGGCCATCTGTCCCAGCTGTGTCTTCCCTCCTGACCTCTTGCACGCTCCAAGCCTTCTGGCCTTTGTGGGAGGTGTTGGAGAGACAGCTCTGATGCCACCTGAAAACTGCTCAGCAGGAGCCCAACACTGGAGTGGTCTCAGCTGTTGTGGCTGCAAACACAAAGCGCAGCTGTATGTGAACTGCCGCAGAGAATGTTAATTCCATCTCAGCCAGACCAAATTCTGCCATGATTTGCCACAACTCTTGGATGGCCTCTTTGCCCTTTTTGTAAACAGGTGATCTGAATCCAGAAGAAACAATCTAGATAATTACATAATTAACTTTTGGCCTCTACTGCATTCATATTTGGCTTAGTTTGGTGTTTGAAATCAATGAATCCCTGACTTCTCTGTGTGTTTTGCTTCATGAAATCTTTCAAGATTTTGCACAAAAAGGCATGGAAATACACCAAGGAAAAAATAAAATTGTTAATATTTAAAGGAATGGAGTGTACATAGAACAGATAAAAAGGTAAATAACCAGGAAAAATAGCCATTAAGCTGGAAGACACAATGCCAGCAATCAAAGACTTGATCATGGTCACCTTATTTATGGTGGAGGCCTTGTATATCACAGCATTGGTTCAGTATCTGTCATTTTTTAAAATAGTTCAAGCCAAATGGGGAAATGGCACTGCACCAGAACGTAATATTCCTATCCATGAGATGCTTGAGGAAACCACCTATTTCACCAGGAGATATAAGCATACATTCACTGGATGCATATCCCCACAAGAAACACTTTTCTAAGTAGATGTTTCTCTTCGGAGTGCCTTTTTTTTTTAATTAATATTGGTAACTTATTTCTGAGACCTCAACAGGAATGCATTAGGACAGTTGTAAAGTATCAAGCAGAAAAGACAGACACTGTAACAGAAGAAAACTGTAATTAGTTTAAAAGAGGAAGAATAAATTAATAATCAGAGGAAATCGAAGCCTTTAACCCTCTGAGTGCAACGATCCACTTGTGAAGGTATTCATAAAATTGTCTAATTACCTCACACCATAAAAGCAACCAATTACTGCTACCATGGGCTTTCTTTGTGTTTCTATTTTTGGAATTGGTGTGTCTATGCTAGCCTAGCTTCCAACTTGCAACTCAGAGTTTAACAAAGTCAGGACATGACTCAGAATAATAATTAAAAAATAAATAAAATGGATGGGAATGCTGAAAAGAGCTATTGCAGGTATATGGATGATGTGGATGTTATGTGCTTATTCTGGGCAACTGTAATAATGGGCTGGGGGCGTGGGGTGGATAAGCAGAATATGGAGGACAGCTGAGAGGTGCACCTGCAGTAAGTGCAGTAATGCAGATGTGAGCAAGGAGCAAGGTTCTGCACTATGAAGGCAGGCTGCTTTCATCTCTTTAGCTTTTGTCCACCAGGTGTCATCTGAGAAGCACATAATAGCTACTAAAGGCATAGCTTTTGTTTTGCTTTTTTTTTTAGAAACCAACAGCAAGCTGTTAGTGTCTATAGATAGCAGAGCCTGCATTCAGCCCTTTGGCTCTCTCTGTCCCTCTTTATGGGATAATCCGGCCCAATATTGATACAATCAGCTCCCTTTCATTTGATGAGGACTGAGTGGTCATCACTTTCTCCTGTGAGTCCTGACCTGGAGTGCTGGCAGATCTGATAGTCTGGACACAGACAGGTTTGTGGCTCTGCAGCTGCAGTCTAGTGTACCCCAGTACCTTCTCCTGCCAGTGCTTAACTTGCCCCAGAAGCCAAGGAGCTCCAGACTGGGCAATGGCCTTATAGAAGATTCACTTTCTGTTCCCCAGATGAGTGCTTTTTCCACTCACCCCAACTCATTTTCCTTAAAGCTGTGCTTTAGGTAGAAGGGACATTGCTTGATGGTGTAATGGCAAGGAAAGGTAGCTTGGCTTTCATCTTTTGTTCCCTGTGGACATTCCAAAGAAACTAAAAGCACAAGATATAAAAAGAGGCCTGGAGTCAGTGACTTAGTTTTAGTATGTGTTTGTAGGAGAATATAATTGGTAGGAATAACAAAAACTTTTTTAAAAGCTGTATTCTTAATATCCGCTGAAATATCTGCTCATGTAAACCATCCTCCCCTCCCCTCAATTCTCTCCTTTCCCCTTCCCCCTCCTGTCATTGAAATCTAGATTTCACAGTAAAGTTGAAATGGAAACCAAAGGGGAAAAGAAAAAACCCTGGAAAATTCCAAGGGTCCCAAGTGAACACATCACTTCGCACATCATTTTTGTGTTCTTCACTTTCTCCTGATTTGTAACTATATAACAGACAACTGAATAATTATTCATCCTATTCATTCCTTTTTCCCCTCCAATTCTTCCTTTCTTTTTTTTTCGCATACTCTAGAATTTTTAATGTATTTTCACATCATGTCCCATTCTTGCTGCTTTTATAATCATATCCTTGTTCATCTCCCTTACCCGTTATAAAAGGAGAAAGAAAATATTTGCCACAACTTTACTTGAAACAAACAAAAAGAGATATCAGGCATACCAGTAAACAAACAATTCCTAATGTGTTACTTAAGTCTCAAATGTTTTCTTGAAAATCATTCTGGATGTGACGGAGGTGTTAGTTCTAAATTCAAGTCCCAGTGTTCCAAAATACCTCCCTTCTTAGGTCTGGCAAGCAGAGGACAGAAATGCGCTCTGGCAAAATTATAGGAAATTTTAGTCTTGGCTAAACCTCAACACAGCAAAAAGTTGGATGCTGTCCCTGGTACACATTTGTACATTCAATCAACAGCCCTAGCAGCTGTTTGTGTTTGGAACTGGCAGACTGTATAGGTCACACTACTACATCAGTCGTGCTGGGGCTTTAAGACCTTACTCAGCAGCTGTCTCCGCCACTTTTTCATCATGAGTTTTTAATTTATCAGCCCCTATACTGCTTTTCTGAAGCGGGTTATTAATGCAATCAAGTGTGATTGACTTTCTAATGGCCTTTCACTGCCCTTTTCTGCAGCTTCTGAAAAAAACTGGTTGCCCACTTTGGGCTGTTGGGAACTTTTCTTCCTCCTCTCACCTGAAAGCCAAGAGTTAACTAACTCAGGCCACACTCAGCAGCACTCCGAAGACCCCAAATACATCAGAGGCAGATAAACGAGAATGTGTTACGAATGTAATGAAGGCTCTCTAGGGAAGTGTGTGCTGCAGAAAAGTTCCTGGGTGCATGAAGAAAATGGCTGGCCGACAAAGATGTCCTGTACTGGGTGCAAGTGCAAAGGAATTTTGTGCACAAAAGCAAACCTGACATACACAATTAAAGAGAACCACCTAGTCCGTCACAAGTGTGTGGCCTAACATTGCTGCAACTGGAAGTGTTCGAGAGTTTCAGCACTGATTTCATAATGGGCACATTAAAACCGTAAATTTTTATGATTACATTTTTTTCTCAGTTCTGGTCTCCACCAGCTTGCTATGGTAGCAATGAGAGTCAAGTGATTAAACTAGTGATCAGAATTACAAGGTGCAAATTTACAGTGTTGTGCTTCTACATCTTGTCTTTGTGGTTACTCTAAGTCCCTATGGTTAAGCAGCTGAATGAGCGTATGTGTGACTTGGGACTGTAACTGCACAACCGGCACAGCAACACACATATGTCAATCACAGTCACAATTTTTACCTCCATTATTCTGGATATATGGCTGAAAGATTCGAGACACATTCACTGCTGTTCAATGTGTCTTTGTAGTTTAAAAAGGGAACACATGAACACAAAGTCCATTTACAGCAAGAAAACCCTAATATTGCCCAAATTCAGATTCAAAAATAAGTTTGAAATGGGGACAACATTTACTATTTTCATGGCCACCATAAGGCTAGTTTCACAGATTATTCCAAATTTCTGTAGCACAGAGTTAAATATTGTGGCTTTCACAGATTTACTTTTGCAGTGAAAACAAGAAATTTGCTAGCAGGTTTTATTAACATTCACTGAGTTTCATTTGACCAACACCCACTTATCAGAGAAGCACCTTCCATACCATATAAAATATTGCCTCTAATTTTATACCTGGCCTCAGAAGAGTTTGCTGGAAAATATGACAGTACATGTGCAAGAATATACCAGTCCATGCCAATATTAAGTCAAGTAAGTGTTTGCGCAAAAGGTGTGGTAAAAATTTGCAGGTGTTAAATAGGATCTTGGTACTACTTTAGAGGAAGGGATTTACTGAAGACCCCCAACATATTGTGTGTTCCCTTGATCTTTCATGGTCTCTCTCTCTTATGGGGTATACTTTCTCAAGGTTATGTGGTGCTGGGATGGGTGGTCCTGGTTTCTGTCCTGATAATGTCCCAGTGAAGTCAGTAGGAATGTTACTGTATGAAAAAGTTGACACAAACAGTGCTTGATGCTTTCTGATAAGGTTTTGGAGAGGTTTTTCAACCCCAAATACTATAGAAGTAGCATTGACAAGCAGTGAGAGAGGAAACAGAGCTCAGGAGGCTCTAAAGGCCTTCATTTAATCTATTTTCTTAATTTGTAATTGTCCTTGATTTTAAAAATGTGTTTCGAGCAAGAAGACATCCAGTAGAAAAACTTAAAAGCAGAAGAGACAGACAACAGGGCAAGGAGAGAGACCACGTGTTACATATGCAGGGGCTGATCTGGTAGCCTGCTACAACTCCCACAAAACTGTGCCTGTAGCAATACCTTTCGGGGCCTCATGACACCAGTCCTGTGGTTCCCAGCATAGCCCCAGGAAGCTGACACCATAGTAACAACCTGACAAATACTCTGTGTCAATGATTTGCAGATGTATTTGAAGACAATTATCTCTTCTTACGTATTTAACCAGCAAGAAGCATATAGTGACATACTTTTTTCTCTCTTGTATTGCTACTCCTGCATAGCTATGTTAGAAGGATCTGCTTAGCCATTATTGACTCCTATCTGCAGTAGACAGAAATCAGAAAACATTTGAAATTAGCAAAACCATGAAAATAGATCAAATGAATGTCAGTATCAATCTTCTGTTGGAAACATTCAATGTCAGATAAGGGTTTTGCCAACAGGCGCTGAAAGTTATACAATTAGTAAATACGTCACAGACAAAATGAGGTCAGTAACTATATTTTGTAATTTTTATTCTTTCCTATTTGCGTTTTCTTACTTTTCTTGAGATCCCAGATTTTTTGTCCCTTTCAAAAAAGAAAATGAAAGCAGAGCAGTTTTGATTAATTCCTGCCTGTTGGCAGAACTGCAAAATATCAAGCTGTTTTCAATGAAAATGAATGGGCTATCAAGATGTACGAAACACAGTCACTTGCATCTAAGTGAAGAAAATTTTTACATGCATAATGTGATATCAAATATGCAAGGTTCTGGAGATGGCTGGAGCGAAATAGCTCACAGTGGAGGCACAGTGATGCAGGGAGTCTGGAACAGTGACAGGGATTCAGAGGATGCCACTCCTTCCCGCAGCACAGCTGCTCAGGGGACAGAGAGGAGGTCACAGAGGCACCACTCAGCCGTGCATTGGGACATGCACTCCAGTGTGTGGTGCTTGGGAGCTTGTGTGGATAGTGCAGAGGAATTGCCACACACACAGGAATGATTGTGTTGAGACCTGCATGTCAGCATTTGTTTAACCATTCACTTTGCAACACACAAGGTCAAATAAAAATCACATCTGCATTTGCCCTGGTCTACTGCTAGATACAGCTATAAAATACATGATTTAGGAAAAAACCCCACACAAACATATGTAGGGTGTGTGTATAGTATGCTATCCTTTCTAATATGGACTGGAAGCCTTCAGATCACAGTGTCATTTAGTTAGATAATCCTGCCAGGACCAGAAAAATGTTAGGTTGAGAAAAACAGCCTTGTGGGCACAACAGAGAAAGTGAGGGACACATGCTTGATTTCTCCTTAAACAAGCTCTTGCACCAGGTTGAGCCATGCTTCAGGTGTTATAAAGGAATGCTGTAAGTCATACAATGAGATTTTTTTTCCCTTAATGAAGTCTTTAAGAAAGGGTAATGGTGCTGATTACATGTCTGAGAGAAAATAGCCTGCATGAGGAAGGTGAGAGGCTTGACTATAAGTTATGGAACTTTCTGCTAGATTGGGAAAAAATATGTAACACAGTATATTTCATGGTTACAGACTGTTAGTGGGAGAATTTGCAAAGATAATTCATCAGCAGACAGCCTGGGATAATTATTAGATTATTTTAGCTGTATATGGCCCAAAATCTAAAGGTCAGGGTGAGATTGCAAGTGCTTTTAATGCTGATGAGAGTAGTATACTCACAAAACCAGCTGCCAAATTGATATTTTTTGATGTAGGCTGTTTTGTAGCATTGCTAAAAAGAACATCCACAGGTTTCCACTTTTTCTTGTGTTCCACAGGTAGTAATCACAGACACCATCTACTTCCCATATAAATCTTCACAGGATGCTTCCAAGCTCCACTCAGATGAGTTACACCCCGAGCTAAGGCTGCACAAATGATCTTTTAAAGCCACTTTTGCCTCTGCCACTCCCCTCCTTGCCTTCTGGCTGAGTGGTCACTTCAGTGCCCACAGGCCAGGGAACCAAAAATGAGCAGTAGGATGCTAGGGCTTTTCTGTTGTCAGAAGGCACATTTCTGTAAATCGATGCATACACACTGTCAGTGCCACATAAATGAACAAATAGTAGTTATTATGCAAACCAAAGAAAATACAGATGCACACCCTTTATAAATACTTAGCTGAAGCTGTGTTGAGAAGTGAAAAGTGAAAGTGCATACAATAGTCCATTTGGAAACATATCCTAAATTGTTACATGATAAAGCTCAAAAATACCCCTCAAGTTCAACATTCCCCTTGGAAAATATTTCAGTGAAAAATTCCACCATTAAGGAAAATATTATCTTCTCTGACAGAACTCTCAGGCAATTTGGTCCATTTCCAAGTGAAATCCATCTTTCTTTTTTCCCCTGTGTCCTTTTATTTATTGGAGAGCTCCAGTAGGACTGATATATTGTCTGTTCCTCTGACATCTGTCAAGAGCAATTTCCATTATGCTTTCTTTTAGGGAGAGCAATCTGGATCCTGACCATTCCTGCTAGTCAGATTACAAAATCAGAGCATGCCACTCTGTTGAGAGCCTTTAGTATCCCATTTGTATCCTGCAATGCTGAGGATAATAGAAGTTTATGACAATGTACTGTGAGTTATCTGACCCCTGCTGTGCACAAGAAGAATTGTCTTTTTTTTGGGGTTGTGTTTTTTGGTTTTTTTTTTTTTTTTGCCTGCCTCTATTGACCTTTTCAGATTTTTGTTTGCACACTTGGTGGGGTTTTGTCACAGCAATATTCAGAGCACTCAAATGAGTACCATTTGCTGGGACTCAGCGACATGAGATGAGGCATGCTGCTGCTCTGACAATGTTGATGTAATGTAATTTGAAGGGTTCCCCCACTTGGAGAGCTATAGAGCAGTGAGATGTATGGCTTTAGTGTGATCTTCGTGTTGGAGGCCTCTATTAACACATCAGCATATACACACTAGCATTTCACCGCTTCTTCAACACAAAAGCAATCCTTCAAAAGCACTCTGCTTTTGTGCCTGTGGCACTAGATCCTGCTATGTATTAAAGGTCACTTTGTGTCATTTTCCAAAGCCAGCTAAAATGGCCCAGAAGGATTTTCCTGGTGCTCCCATGTCCCAGGTGGCAAAGAGCTGACATGTTGTCTATTCCATTCCCCAGCTGTGGCCTCTGGGCCCACAGCTGGGGTGGAAGCTTGTTTTAAAATATAGGAGGCCACATGGTTTATCTGCAGACCAGCATCTGTGGTTCTTCTTTCCATCCAGCCCTCAGTCTCTTTCTGGGTGCCATCAATGTGCTGTGTCTGACTGACAGATTATTTTTCACATAATCCTCTTGTGTTTGCACTTACACAGGGTCCTGCAAGGGTGAAGGGACTGGCACAGTCCACAGCCATGATATCAAAAGAAAATGCTGGGTCTTTCAAATCTCACTATTTAGGATCATGTCTCAACTTACTCTCAGGAATATGCAAATGAGAAGAGACCAAAATGTATTTTAACCCTTTCATGTCGTACAACTTTTACATAGCTTGTCTTCTATCCCATTCTATACTTGGGTGGATGAAGCAGCAGATCCTGACAGTGTCCTCCCTAGCACTGCTTCTGGACCATCTGCAAGAAATAAGAGTGGCTTCTTGGCCATGGAGAGACCCATTCAGACTGAGCCTGTGCCTGTCAGCTCTGTCGTGTCATATGCAGTGCTGTTGGTGTCAAATCCTAGCCCAAGTGCCAAATCTCGTAACCAGGTAAATGCATAGGTAACTGGGCATGGCTGAGTAGGTCTCCCATAAAACAAATATTTGTGGTCTCAGATTCCAAGGAACTGAGGAGTATGTTACACAATCACAATGCTGGTACTGATTGGTAACCTCAGGACATATTCTTGTGGGAACCTACTGATACGTATATGTGTTTTGGTTTAAAACACTTCCAAAAATAAGCTTAACTATCATTCCTTGTCTAACAGCTCTATCTTATCTCTCTTTAGTGTATGTTTTTGAAATCTCTTTTTTATATTGTTATGTCTGGTTTGCCAGAAAGGTTGAAATGCTCTTTGTAAATGTCACAGAGGAGCAAGGAAATGAAAAGAAAGATAACTGCTAGGGCCAGAATCAGCAATTAGAGGAAAGAAAAATTACAAGGGAAATTACAGCTGCTTGTGCAAACTCTGTGCAACTCCTGAGACTCAATGCACAGGAAATTAATATTAATCCAAAACACAAACATCAAATTCTTCCAGATGCTTTTTATTTATAATAGCACAGTTTTGAATATTTCAGTCATAGTGCGCTTTTTAGTGAGTCAGGCCATGGCTCTCAATAGGCATCTTTTCTGAGTTAGGCCCCATCTGACCAAAAAAATGTTGCACAGAACACCACATCCAGAAGTAAATATGATACAAAATTGTATAGAATAACTAAACCCCAGACCTATGCCTGAGATGTATAAACATTCATCCTAATGTGTGGAAAGCTTTCTGTGGGATGCACCTGAGATGGCAGCTGCTGTCAGACCTCACCAAAAAGTACCAACATATCCATTTTCTCTCAGTAAATGCTGTTTTCTCTCATGCTCCAGTCCTGAGGACGTTTTCATTCCAACTGCATGCTTGTTTGGCGTCTGCTGGGTGTTGACTAGGAGGCATGAGCAGTGCCTGTGCAGCTCCCCCATGCTGTCCTGGCTTGGGGCAGCCCTGCACACAGCTGGTGTGGTGTCATGACTGCTGCGTGCCCAGAGATGGGCACCCTGAATGTTCAGACATATTTCTTGTAACAGATTATAAAAGTAGGTTCAAAGGACTCAAAAAAAAAAAAAAAAATGGACAGACTGTTATACTGTCCTTTTTGTCAAGTGTTTCTACCAAACTCTTAAGTGTTTGTCTGGAGTTTCAGAATGTGCCTTTCCCCACAGTATTTGTGCATGTACCTATATAGTGGCAGTAACCTCTGTATTTACAAACTTCTCTGAGCATTATGCTCGCCTACATTTCAGAGTGTTACATTATTTTACAGAACTGGCCAGCTACTCAAGGTAAGACATAATTAAATTGAGACACCTTTCATTATGGTGATCAAGAACTGTTGGGAAGTAAAATCTTGTATTTTACTCGAAATGGAAGTATTCACTATTTCCTTGTGAAATGGAGAATGCCCACTGATTCTCAGATATGCTGTGCTATGCTAATGGTATATAGGGATCAAATGTCTTTTTCTTAAACAATTAATACCTTATCCCTACAGAAACACAGTTTCTAGGTGTGTTTGGACATGCAC
Organism: Origma solitaria; assembly: GCA_013397895.1. Classification (NCBI taxonomy): domain Eukaryota; kingdom Metazoa; phylum Chordata; class Aves; order Passeriformes; family Acanthizidae; genus Origma; species Origma solitaria. The sequence goes on from VZRL01006339.1 coordinate 11,508, forward strand.
AAATCTTCCAAAAATCTATGTTAATCTGGGGTTAAGCCATGGATGTAATTTCTACAGAAACCTGTACCATGGAGCATAGACCCACCTTAGGCTTTTTTGTTCCAAAGACCGTTTGGACTAAATCAGATTTTTTCCCCTGCTTATAAAGACTAGTAATAGCAATACTGATAAATTTTATTGCATTTGCATTAGTAATCCCAGTAGATATAACTGAAAAGCTGGTTAAAAGCAGTTATAATTTTCATTTGATATTGCTTAGCAAAAGCCAGTTGTCTAAAAGCCAGAGATGGATCAGTATTACAAATTTTATGCACTGCTTGCAGAATTGCTCCGGAAAGCTGTGTACTCTGAAAATATTAATGACATAACCATAAACCAGGCAGTAAACACTTTTGGTTCTTGTTGAATTAAGGAGCTTAACTGCTGTTATTTTCATAGTTGCTTAAATTGTTAGCAGACCAGAGGTTAATGGTGTGTATGCTTTGAATAAAATATAATCCAATATAAAGATTAACATAAAAAAAACCCTGAAAAGAGTCTTAACTGTATTTTGAAAAACAATAATAAGTTGATACAGAAAAATATATAAAATTGATACAGAAATTAATAAAATAATATGTTGAATTGGTCCTATCAAATGCATTCTCACCGTTTAAGAGTTTTATGCAAAATCCAGAAATGTACAGGCCTCTAGCACTTGATGACAATGGTAAAAGTTTGATTTCTAAATACATTATCTGTGGACAAGTAAGAATGTACCACCTGTACTATAACAATGTGAGTGAGAAAGGGAAACATTACATCTGCTTCCAAGGTGTCCATTTCTTTAGTCTAAGGGTATTTTCGTTTTTCTTGCCTTTTGTCAGTGTATTAAAGGTCTTCCAGAAACTTACCTTGTGGAAAAATGTTAGCACCCTTCTACAATACCTAGACAAAAACAATACATTGCTCTAAAGTGTATCAAACATCACTGTGCTTGAGCAGGAGCTCAAATTATCTAAATAAATATATGGACCTCTATTTTCTAGCTTTTCTTTTGTTTTTACTCATGCAGTTTGAAGGTACACTAACATAAATTTAAACATACACCCAAATGTTAAATGCATTAAATGAGTCAACACCAGAAGTTAGTGTCCCAGTGAACATGACATTAGGGTCACCGGAGGCAGTTCACAGGAGAAGACAAGACCTTCCTTCTGCCCTTGTGTGTGGCAAATTCCACAATGAGCTTCTGAGGGGCAGCCTGGGAGGGAAACAAGAAAGGCAAGGGCTGCTGGTAAACCACAGCCACAGCTCTCAGGGGAATACCTCCCCCCTGCCCCCTGCATCAGGGTGCCCACCATCACCTGGAGGCCCATACCAGGACAAATCCAGAGGCTGCTCCCAGAGGCTGCTCCCAGAGGCTGCTGAAGGGCTGAAGTGTTGCAGTTGTGGTGGAAATCTGCTCTTGGGATGGTGACCACCTGGAGACACACAGCTGTCCCACCATGGGTTCCAAAGCTGATGAACAGACTACACACATCCCAGGTGCATCCTAGGTGTTCGCCAGGCATCCCCTCTCAGGCATCTTACAGGTATTTGCAGAAGAGGACTCCATTGTTGTTCTCTGCACCATATAACTCATGCTATGAATGACATCTTCTAAATCTGGCTTTTTGATTTCTTTAAAGGAAAAAGATTTAGCTTTCATCTTACCTGTTCTTTCCTACTTTACTTTGCCAGCAGAGGCCAAACTTGATAGATGTTAGAGGAAAAACATGATGTTCCTAAGTGAAATATAAATTATTCATGGCAAATAGAAGGGGTCATTAGTTTGATATGGATAATTTTTATTTCTTTTGCTTGAGTGCAGTTCACAGTAGACATAAAATTATTTACTTGACTCTTTCTGCTGGCTTAGGAAGCTGCAAATGTGCCAAGTATCTTCCTCGAGCTTGACCAAGCAATATCAGAGTTTTAATTTTTGGGTATATGTTCAACTTCTCTTGTCTACCAGCATTTTCTGCATGTAGTGGGCTAACTCTGATTTAATCAGCACCTTTTCTGGCTGGTGTTCTCCTGTTGACTTTTAAATAGTTGATCTAGTAGATCCAGCTAGAAACTGTGCAATAAAGGACCCTTCTACCTACATCAGTACATCTGCAGCAGAATGTGCTACTGACAAGCACAGATTTGCCAGGAATCCTATTTAAAAACCCAGCTGCCAAAGCCTGAGGTGTTGCACTAATTTTAATTTCTTTCTGGTTATTTAGAGTTAGTTTAATGTTAGCTGGTGAAAGAATAGACTGCTGCCACAAAGAGAGCTGGTGATTACCTAGGCAGATGCCATGTCAGAGACAAAAAGAGCTATTTAAGTAATGTGTCAAATGTTGTGCCATGGGAGAATATACAGGAAGGCCTGATCCAACACCTTTTGGATGTAGGGATGGTCCTTTCATGGCTTTACTGCAGCGGAGCGTTGGGTACAAGTAGTAGATGGAAAGTGTTTGAAAACATTACTTTGATGAACAACAGTAATAATCCTGTCCTTCTCATAGGAGCATTTTGTTTCTACAGTTGTGCACTGCTCACCAAATGTACCTGTGATCTTTGCATATTCTGTGCAAATAAATTCATGGGGCTTTGCTGGAAATATGTGTATGAGTTTTAGACATGCCCATAAAAAAGACTAAGCCTGAGCAAAAGCTAGACTTTGTAAAGCCCTTGAAATGAAAGGTATTTGCCAATGCAAATGCATATTGTTGTGGTAATTTCTTTCCCGACCATGCATGATACTTTTTAGGTTAGAAAATTTCACTTCTTCATAAAAGGGGTGTTGATATCCCATTTATTAGAATAGGAGAAGACAACATAAATATAAATGCAGTTTTCTTTCAGATACCTGGACCTAAATGTAAATCAGCATGCAGTTCTGTGCTGTTCTTCTTGGCAGGACACTTCAAAATGAACTTGAAAATACTTGTCAATAAATCTGCAATTACTAGGGGTATAAATGCATTAGAACTTTAGTCTTGCAACATTTCTGAATGTTGACAGCTCTTTAGAAGGGCATTTCCATTATATAGCTTTGAAATGACACACAGGCAAGCCAAGAGTGCTATAGACACAATCTCACCTGTTAGAGCTGCCTGTGAGGCTCCAGACTGTGCTGGAATATCTCTTTGATAATAAAGTAAAACAGAAGATGTACATGTTGTGTTTCCAATATACATTTAATACCATTTCCAATGTGAGTACTATTCAATTTCTGCCTGCCACAAAGAATGTCTTTCTACCTTCAAAGAGGTAGAAAAGAAGTCATCAGTTCTGAAAGTCCTGGGTCATCAGTTTCTGAAATTTCTGAAATGGTAGTGAAGCTGTAGGTGCAGGCTGGCTGTTTGCTGTGCCCAGAGGTGCATTGCACATGCCCATGTGATTGCATGGCTGGCAGAGGTCTGGCAGTGCAGTTTCCTTCTGAGAGCCCGCAGGTCATGACCATGAGAGCAAGTACTGCCCTGCAATTTCACCTATACCTGTTCTGAAGAGGCTTACAGCCCCATCAAGAGCATTTCACAGACCTACCCAGGGTGGCTACATATTTACTCATTGCTAAATATATTTATTTTGCACAGGAAAAGGAAAGAACTAGAAACAAATTTTCCAAGAAAAGAAACATCCTCAGCCAGTGGGGAACACTTGCCACAAGAGAGAATTCAAAGCAGTATTTAGTGTTTGTGTCTTTTCCTACATCTCTGTCCAAAACAGGACTTTTTCTAAAACAGTGCAGGAGTTGCAGGGGTTGCTTGAGCCAGGTTGAAAGGCTGATATTCTTACCTGACAAAAGGAAGGGTGGTTAGGACTCTCATGGGAAGGGTCTTGTGGTAACTTGTGCACCACAGAGCTGTAGACTTTGACAGTGAAATACATACAGGCAAACGCAATTGAGTGGTGGGGGTGAATGCATACTCTAGTAGGAGTGTTATTAGTGATGTTAGGACTAAAAATCATTTGTGTCCTCCCTTGTTTAGTGGAATCATTAACTGTTCTGCAATTAGATGGAATAATTGTAGTTGGAGGGTAGAAATGTGTTTGGCAGTTCACTTGTCATCCGTGTTGTGGGAAGCAGTAGGGCAGGAAATAATACTGAAAGACAGATTAGGGGATTCCTAAGAGGGATGGGCTTGTGAATTGGTCGCTGTTCATGGCCAGGTTCAAGGGGTATTTTTTGTGGTTGTGAGAGTTTTGTTCCAGGGGAAATTGTTAGGGGTGAATGATGGGAGTTTGGGTTGAATGATTAATGAGAAGGTCAGTTTTTAATAGAATGGGAAAGTCCTCATGTGGTGAATATGTGAGTGCAAATATGTGTTACACATTCAGTCAGTGACAGTTCCCTTTTCATGGGGTGCAGTTTTGTACTGATTTTTTCCAGGATCTCTTAATTTTGTGGCATTACTATCATTATGTGTTATTATTGTTGTCAATATGGCAGCATTATTTGGACTATGATATTATTATTACTGGGTAATATTCCAACACCTGATAAAGACGGGAACACATGCAGCTAATCAATATGCTCTCTGAAGACCTGCTATTCTAAGCTTCCTCCTCTGAAGCCAAAATGGGGGGGACCATGTGGTCCAAATGAAGATCCTCTTGACTTGATTCCTGATTTTGTTTACATCACATATGCATTCCATTTTTATTAATATAACATGCAGGACAGAAGAAAGTCCTGCAATTTGTCAGGCAAGAGAATGAAATCCCATTAGGCTACAACACCCAGCTTTGCAGAACATGAGATTTCCATCAGTCCAAAAACATGTTTATCAGATAGAATGTTCACCAACAAGCATCATTGCTCAATTTACCTTGCTTTGATCATATCACATCATTTACCAATCTTATCTAGTGAGTGAAACAAGTGGTTGACATAAAGTGTTGCCCAAGCAGAAAATGAACTGTGGTCAATTATGAGGGAAGACAAGTAAGTTACTGGATTTGTTCATATCAACTTAAAGCAAAATGAATTATCTACATTTTATTTCTTGTGTGGTGACCTGACAGAGTCTATATCAAACTCAAATTAAGAGATACGGTATTTTTAAAACTCACAAATCATTGCAAACATAGACATAAATACAGAAAAATAAACTCCAGAAACAAATACTGGAGTGACTAAACACTCTGAATTATAAGTTTTCTATACTTCAAAATTCAGAACCAGTGATTGTTGGAAAGGAAGTCAGCAGTGTGAATGGAAGACGCCTATTTGGGTTTTTTTGAGTAATCAAAAGTAACAGGTCAGTTTGATTCTGAACCCTCAGTAATGCTATCTTACTAAATTTAGTGCCATTTGATTTAGCTGGCCATGATTTACACTTCAGCTTTTTTCTCATTCATAGATGTCAATATGTGGCTTGGGTGACCCATTACAAGTGTCACCCAAGGTAACTTTTAGCAGGGTTTTTTTTTGTTTTTTTTAGTTTAGCTCAATTGTGAGTGTTTGCTTGCTTTATTTTATCCTGAGAGATTTAAAAGTCACCAGAAGAGGGGTTGAAAAGCACCTGGATTTCTGTGGGGTTGGGTCATGTCCAGCCAATCCCCTACAGAGCTTAGAGATGAACCCCAGCTCATTTCATGCCACAGCCATTGGGCCTTGGGACTTAAGGCAGTCATCATCCTAACTTCTCAAAAGTCATGAGGCTCCTGGGTTTTCTGCACTCTCTCAAAAATGTCTCAAGGTTTGCTATTCAGCATATACACTGCAGAACACAGGGATCAAAGTTATGCTGGGCCAATTTTGATTTCTGCCCATTCTGGGGTGGGTCTCACCCCAACCACAATGTATACCAGACTGGCAGTCTCTGTCCATTATGGATGGTAGCAGGGCCATCTGGGGACTATTTCAGCAGCTTAGAGACTTCTGGGAAGAAATCTCTCTGGAGGGAGCAAGAATGAAGAGGCAAAGGCTGTGATGACCTTTCCACACTAGGGGTGCCACATTGCTGCTGTGTGCGACACTGCTGAGCCAGGATGGAGCAGCCACAGTGCAGAGTGAACAGCCCTACATGTATTTACATTTTTCATGCCAGATTTCTTATTGTGCATGAATCACTTTTCAGTGGTTTGGCCTATTGAAAGAAATCAAAGGTCCTCATTTTTTTCCTGGGGCAGGATGCCTCTTAACATTAGTACTGCTGTTGCAGATTCCTGTTTGGTTTGTATGACAAGCTGCTCTTTTAAATGCACCAAGGATGGAAAGTTTAGAAACTCAAAAAGTTCCAGGCAAAAAAATCTTCCTTTCTTGTTCCTTAGTGTATACTCAAGAAATAAAGGGGATGCAGATTTGGGAAGAGAACCAGAGTAACAATCACTTGGCTTCTTTGGTGAAGAAAGCTTCCCTGTTCTCAGCAGTCCAGGCTAGTGCAGTTTGCTCCCAACAGACCCTCTCTGAAGCAACCAATTTCATTCTAGCATCAGTCCTGTGAATGTGAACAAGCGATCATAGTAGCATAAAATGGTTTGGGTTGGAAGAAACCTTAAAGATCATGTTCTTCAACCCACCTGTGAAGGGCAAGGACACTTTTCACCAGACCAGGCTGCTCCAAATTCCGTCCAACCTGTCCTTGAACAATTCCAGGCATGAAGCACCCACAGCTTTTCTGGGCACCCTGTTCCAGTGCCTCACCTCTCTACAACAACATGTGTCTGTTAGCTCATACAGGCAACACACAATCCACATTCTCTCCCCGTAAAATTAATAGATCTTAGAGATACAATTATGCTAATTAGATCTGATTTCAGATGAGATTTTCAGATAAAACAAGGCAGGCAATTTCACCTTTAACCTGTGATATCTATCCTAATACTTTTAATTGAACTCGTTGCAATGTGTATTTATAGGAAAATAAGCTGTGATGAAGAGCTTTAGTAGTAAGTAATCCACTTTCCCTCTTCCTTTTTAGTGGACTGGGGGAGGCATTTTCCATCTGAATTTGACCATTGTTTAATTTAATCTGATAGGTTTTGTCTCTTTCCTGGATTAACCATTATTTGCCTCTCTATCATTTCATTTAAGACCAGGTTTGGACAAATGGAAACTGGTGACCCAGAAGGATTGTTCTGGGTCTTTCTCTTTAGACTCTGCAGAAAACATCGTGATGGCGTTTGCAGAGAGTTCCCTGAATAAACACAGGGTACTGACTCTATGTCCCGCTCAGCGTGGCTGGGCTTTATTGCTCTGTGTGTGTATGTATCTTTCTGCCTGCCTCTGAACCAAGCTTATTTATGTAAAGGCTACTTGTGCAAATGAAAATGCTGTTGTTCCAAAGAACACAGGCAAGCAGTCAAACAGTGTATTGAGTTTCTAGCTGGCATAAAACCAAGGCCTTGGTGCTTCGCACAAAGAGTCCCCAGCTCATGAGTGCACAGTATGATGGTAAGCAGAGACAGAGTTTGTCATCAAAAAGATTTTTCATAGTTTGGAGTCTCAATTACAAGAAACCCCCAAAAAGGTGTATTTATGGGTGTATCTGTCTTTGTATTGTGAATTTCTGCTGTCAATAGTCTAAATGATTAACATTTGAAAACAAAGATCTAAAGGATTAACACAGCAATAATAAACAGAGACAAGAACTGCCCTGAAGTGTCGCGAGGTAACAGAGTGGGAAACATATGCAATGAAACATCTACAATGCTTGAAAACACCATATGTTGCTTTGCCAAGAACTCTAGCTATGCCACTTAACTGTGCTGAGCATTAGTCATCAGGCAAGTCACCCTCCTGGGAGGGAACTGGAGTTAATGATCCTGCCTTTAAAAAGGCTTCACAATGCAGGAACCCTCTCCAGCCACAAGCCTGCAGTCTTCTTTTGCAGCACCAGGGACCACCATCCTTGTTAGGACTTCTACTGTGGCAGATCCAATAAAAAAAAGTTTGCAAGCCTCGTTAAAAAGTGATTTCTAATGCAATTCTAGAATATTGCTACTCCACAGGCTTGGGGTATTAATATCCCTTGTTGCCTTTTGGAAACAAAAGATCTGCCCTAGAGGATGGTAGGTCCCTCCCAGCCCATCTTCCTACATCATGGGCAAGGACACATCTGTGAATCCAGGTAGGAAGTTTTGCCAATGCCTGCCACTACCCTGACTTGATTCATACTGATTTTTTTCTCCGTTAGGCAGATGTTGCCACTGCAGAGTGGCTCCAAATCTGCCAGACTGCTCTGCAAGGAATATTGGTTCTCAACAATATTCAGAAAATGGAAGAAAGAGGAGAGTTGTTCATAAAATGGTGAAGGACTAAGCAGTGAATACCATTATGCCACTATATGTTTAGCTGTGATATAACTTCATCTTGGACATTGTGTTTTGTCTGAAGTAGCTCAGAAAAAGTCAAAGAATTGAGAAGTTCCAGGAAAAAAGGACAAGATTTGTGAAGATAGAGAACAACTTTCCTATGATAAAAATTTGTACAATTTAAGACTGTTCAGACTGGAAAGAGGGAGAACTCAACTGTACTCACTAAACAAAAAAAAAAAACCCTTAAAAAACCTCTAACTTTATTAATTGTAAAATGCTGAGTGATTTGAAAGAGGTGGCTATTTTTCATGGGCTCTTCCAAGACGATACCTCAGGAACACTGACTGAAATAAATACAGGAGGTTCCAGACAAGTACAAGAGGTGGGTCTTCACAAAAGAGAATTAACCTGAACCACTCCTTGCTTCCAGACATTGTAAATGATAAAAGGGTTGGTTGTTTTTTTTTTTCGATAAATGATAGAAGTTAGGATTTTCAAATAAGTCAATACGTTGATGGGAAAAGTCCATCTAGGTTTACTCAACACAAGGATACCACCACCTAAAATTAGAATAACTCATCAGATTTTTTAGGGTCTTCCCTGCCTTTTATCCAGACTAAAGAAGTCTCAAAAAATTTTCTGGCCAGATTTTATAAGACTATTGGAATCAGCTTTTCTGTTAATCAGTGCCCTTGGAGTTAATCAGTAATCTGTTCATTTCTGTGAAAATGTTTATGACTTGCAAAATACTTACAAATGCTAGGCAGATATTCATAAGTGAATGGAAAGAATTTGAATTTGTCTGTGAAATGGTAAGATTAATAAATCAACCTGTACACCTAAGTGTAGTTTTGAAGGTGGAGGTTCTGATCAGTGTCACCCACTTGTGATTGTGCAAAGGTTTATGAAAACTGGCTTTAAAATGCACTGGACTGCCTTTCAGTCCAAACTACACACATGGTATAATTCATTATCTTTTGAGCTTAATCAGATGCATGCCAAAAGCAAAAGCAAATGCTTTCCAGGTCCACTTCTATCTGATCCTGACCAGGATGTTCCTGCTTGAGGTTACTCCTGCAGTCTTGTCCATGTCTTAACAGTTTCTGGGGATTTTTCATGCATATTCCAGGTGATGTAATGGAAAAGAAAATGTATATGTGGATGAACTGTGACACGAAATTTCTAGTATCCAAGGAAACAGAGAAAACACATGAGCAACTCCTCTTGTAAAAAGTTAAAACAAACGATCTGTATCATTTTACTTGTCCAAGGGACTATCTCATGCACATAAGCCAGTGTAAAAATACTTTAAATGTCAAAATGGAACCCACAGTGGAAAATATAGTTCCTAGTCCCAAGCACATTAGTTCTTAACAGGGTTTTCATACGTGGGTGTAATTTTGTCCTATTAAAATCACAAAGATGAATCAGAGATAATTATTTGTCTCTAAAACCCTGGATCTTCTCTCAAGATGAGAAGCTGATTGCAGACAGCTTGAACATGGACATATTTTCCCACAGCTTGCTAGTTCATGCCTGCTTGTAAAAAGAAGGATATAGTAATGAGGTGATTAAGTAAAAACTGAGATGTACTGGAGGGAAAATACTAAAATACTATTCAGTAATCTTGAAAGTACCACAAAAGGAAAATGTCCCCTCATGTATTCACTACGGTTTATCTACTGCTGCACAGAAATGAGAACTGCTGAAGTGCTAGGAAAAATGGTTCTATCTGGAGCTTTCCATTGTAGGAGGGCATTCACAATATGAGTGAAAATGAGAAGAAATTTTTAGGCAAGTGGTACAGATAACTGACCCTTTTCATCTGCTTGTGTATGCAGGCAAAAGCCATGTAATGCTTTTTATTTCTGTTGCTTGCTTTTAGGTAGATATATAGATATAAAGCCAGTGTCATTACCACGAGCTGCTGTTTCAGTGAGTAACCAGGTGCAGACAAACCCTCAGGCATAATGGAAAGGGGCCAATACAGGGCACAGAAACTGTGTAAGTTTCCATGGCTTATTTTTAGAGTTAGGGAAAAAAGGAAACAAGAACAAACGTAAGATCTCCATGATAAGCAGTGCTAGAGAGGTGTATTCCTTGGCTTAAAGTCTTGCACTTTGGTATTTCCCCACGGCATACACACCCCTGAGCCTGATCGGCCACCTGAGGGAGAGTTCACATTTGCCATGGGTTTTCAGGTCCAGGAGAGAGACTACAGTCTACTGGGAGTTGAAATCGTCCAAATACATCACAACTTTTTGTTGTATCACTTACCAAGTGAAAAGCAGAGAGGGTAGAGCTGCCCAGTCTTGGGTCTAGGCAGTCCCAGCCAGTCCAAATGCACACATATACCTATATATGCACATGTAAGCATACACTCCTCAAGCAGAGAGCAGAAGACAAGGCTAGATGAATCTGGATATAAATGTAGCCTATATACAGGCATAAAAATTGCACCGTGATTCAGCAGGAGGAAGGTCATAGCCTAACAATGGTGCTGGAACAGTGTACAGGCCATCAGACTGAGTCATCATGCACGCCTCTAAGAAGGCTGTGGTCTAACCGAGAAGCCGTAGCTGGTGATGAGGTAGCAGTCTGACTCTGCTTGCACATTAAAGGAATTAATTTCTGGATGTCCCTGTTGACGGAAACCTAAGCACCTACAGAGGTGCAGAAATTCAAAAGGAGATAGATTAAAACTTTGCAATTTTAGTGGCTTCAAAATGAATCCAGATATTCTGGTAGGGGGAGGTGTTTAACTGATTGTTTTTTGTTGATTGAGAATAGGTTCACCCTATTTGCAAAAGAACAAATCAGAGGTTCACACAAGCTAGGACTTCCTTGGCCAGTATTCAGATCAGCAACCAGCCCCAGCAGCTGTGGACACTGACACCTAACAGCTACACCGAAATGTGCAATTAAGCAAAACAAATTAATAGCTACCCCATGGAATTTGCTTGGCTTAGTCATTTTATCAAAGAGTCAAAAATGACCTGTTGTGAAGATGCACTTTCATAGCCTCTGCTGGGGCAAATTTTCCTCCTGGGCAAGCTCTGTTCTTAAAACAATAAGACCCGGGGAAAGGTGTGACTGAGAAATTCCTATTAATGTTTACTGTGTTGCAGAGAAGAGGTCATTCATTTCTGAAAAGAGTGTCAGGTTCAGCCTGATGTAGCCAGCAAGAGTTCATTTTATAACAGATCAATCTGGCACTTGCCTCCAGATGAGTGATTTCATGACCTGAGCAATGGCTTTCCGTGTCCCAGAACACTTTTAATAGACACGGTATGAGGCCTCACTTCTATTGAAGACTATTTCCCTCATTTTCAGGGTGTTTACAATTTTTTCTTGACTTACTTCAGCTGTTACTTTCATTTTTGTAGCAGAAAAGACAAATTAATTAAGAGAGTGGTCTGAGCTATGTCGTCATTTACCTATTTCAAGTTTACCATATCTGACAGCATAGTCCAAGCTGTGTTGTGAGACCCTGGCGTGAAGTGCAGCCCATCAGCCCACAAAGTGCTTGTCTGTCAGCTATAGAACATAGGAACCAAGAAGAAAACCAGTCAGAAATGCCTCTGGGGATGATGGCAGGAACATTTGCACTGTGCAAGGACATGGATTAAATACTGCTTCAAGGCTGTCCCCATGGCAGCAGGAGAAAAGAAGCCAGGGAAACAAGATTCCTTCCATGTCATCCTTCTTGCCATATCTCTCCTCACCTGGTACCGCAAGAGGAGTGAGCAGAGACAGAAGCTCTGTGTGAAGTGGGTTGCCTCATTTCCACTCTGGCATGAGCATCTTCATGGGAGCTCATAGCAGGTGGGTGAATGCTATCATAGCATTGTGTCTGGTGCTGGTCTCAGATGTTTATAAATTGCAGGACTCAGAGGAATAATAAAATTAGCTCAAAAAATATCAGGAGATTAAAATAAAGCTTGGGCTCTTTTTAGTTGCTGTTTAATTTTTTTGACATTTAGATTAGCATTATCCCTGACAAGTAGAAATACACTTATTTTCTCCTTAAAGAAAACATAAAAGAAAGAAAGAAAACTACTTTGTCATTATTTAGTCCCCTGCTTCATCATGAACAAAATGAGATTCAGGGTCAAGTTCTGAGAGGGATAGGAAATTCTGTTCTCACTTGGCATGCCTGCAGACCACCCTTGAAGCAGAACATGGTCTCCTGTGCTCTCACACTCTTCCTACAGTTCCTCATCTTTCCAAGTAAAAGGTCTCATGAACTGAGATGGTGGGCAATCCACATCATGGAAGAGAAACGTTTCTCATCTTGTATTTTATGATTACAGAAACACAAAATTAACTAGGTTGGAAAAGACCTTGAAGATCATCAAGTCCAGCCTATGACCTAACACCACCTTATCAACTAAACCATGTCCCTGAATGCCACATCCAGTCTTTTTTTAAATACCTCCAGGGACAGGGTCTCCACCCCTTCCCTGGGCTGCCCATTCCAATGCCCAATCACTCTTTCTGTGAATAATTTTTTTCTAATATCTAGCCTAAACTTCCACCGGCACAGCTTGAGGGACTGTGTCTTCTTGTTCTATTGCCTGGGAGAAGAAACCAAGCCCCATCTGGCTCCACCCTCCTTTCAGGGAGCTGGAGAGAGCAGTAAGATTCCCCCTTAGCCTCCTTTTCTTCAGACTAAACAATCCCAACTCCCTCAGCCATTCTTCAAAGGCTTCTTCACTTGTGTTCCAGACCCTTCACCAGCCTTGCTGTCCTTCTCTGGACATGCTCCAGCATCTCAACATCTTTCCTGAGCTTGGGTGCCCAGAACTGGCACAGAGCTCAAAGTGTGGCCTCGCTAGTGCCAAGCACAGGGGAAAAATCCCCGCCCTGGTCCTGCTGGCCATGCNCGCCCTGTTCCTGCTGGCCATGCTATTGCTGATCCAGGCCAGGATGCCATTGGCCTTCCTGGCCCCCTGAGCACAGCTGGCTCATGTTCAGCCCCTGCCAGTCAGTGCCCCAGGTCCCTTCCTGCCTGGCCTCTGTCCAGCCCCTCTGGCCCCAGCCTGTAGCGCTGCAGGGCGTGGCTGTGGCCAAAGGGCAGGATCTGGCGCCTGGTCTTGTTTATCCTCATCTCGTTGGGTATGGCCCATCTATCCAGCCTGGCCAGGTCCCTCTGCAGAGCCCTCCCACCCTCAGCAGATCAGTGCTCCCACCCAGCTTGGTGCCATCTGCAGATTTGCTGATGGGGACTCAATCCCTCATCCAGGTCATCAATAAAGATGTTAAACAGGACTGGCCCAGCACTGATCCCTGGGGAACAGCACTGGTGAGCAGCCACACCTGGATGCAGCACCATCCCCACCACTCCCTGGGCTTGGCTGTCCAGCCAAAAGCTCTTAACCCAGCAAAGAGTGCACCCGTCCAAGCCGTGGGCTGCCGGCATTCCCAGGAGAATGCTGTGGGAGACAGTGTCAAAGGCTTTGTGAAGTCCAGGCAGACACATCCACAGCATCCCTGCATCCACCAGGCAGCTCAGCTGCTCACAAAAGGAGATCAGGCTGGTCAGGCAGGACCTGCCCCTCCTAAATCCTTTCTGGCTGGGTCTGATCCCCCTGGCTGTCCTGCAGGTGCCGTGTGATGGCACCAAAGATGATCTGCTCTGTAACCTTGCCAGGCTCCGAGGTCAGGCTGACAGGTCAGGATGTAGATCATAGCATCAGAGAATACCCTGGGCTGGAAGGGACCCAGAATGGGTCCATCAGAGTCCAACTCCAGACCCACCAGACTCAAACTCCTACCTGACCCTACATAAAGAATCACACCATGTGCCTGAATGTATTAGCTCTTCTTGAACTCTCCACTTCCCTGGGGAGCTGTTCCAGTGCTCAGCCACCCTCTGAGTGAAGAACGTTTCCTGATATCCAACCTAAACCTCCCCTGACACAACTTCAGGCCATTCTCTCGGGTTCTGTCGCTGTCACCACAGAGAAGAGATCAGTGTCTGCCTCTCCTCTTCCCCTCACAAGAAGTTGTAACTGCAGTGAGGTCTCCCCTCAATCTCCTCCAGGCTGAACAGACCAAGTGACCTCAGCCACTCCTCACAAGGCTTCTCCTCAAGGCCCTGCACCATCCTCATGGCCTCCTTTGGACACTCTCTAACAGCTCAATGTCTTTTTTGTGTTGTGGCACCCAAAACTGCCCCCAGCACTGGAGGTGAGGCCACCCCAGTGCAGAGCAGAGCAGAGCAGCACAATCCCCTCCCCTGCCCAGCTGTCAATGCTGTCCCTGATCCCCCCAGGACACTCCTGGCTACCAGGGCACTGCTGACTCACATTCAGCTTTCCATGGACCACAATCCCCAGGTTCCTTTCTGCAGAGGTTTTTTCTTTTCTCTCTCTCCCCACTCCTTACTGACTACTCCTCCAAGAGTCTTCAGCATCCAAATGAGCTTTCGCAGCTGGAAAGGAGTGTGGGCTACAGACAAAACCACCCCACTGTCCAAATAGACTTGAGTGCTTCTTGCATGAGCAATGCACTGATTTTAGTTTGAAGGTTTCTTCCTAAGAAAATGAATGTCAATAACTATAAGCTCTCTGATAAAATGTGACATGCTAGCATTGCAGGAACCAAGTTTAATTAATTAAAAGGGAGGTTGTTTTGCTTTATTTGAGAACAGCAGGAAGAGAACAGGAGGCGGAGAGCTGAAAAAGCTTCTGTCTGGGTAAGAACAGTACACAGCTTGAGGAAGAGAGAAGCTGAAGGGCTGGGATTATGATGTGTGAATTTTCTGAGCTGTGCATTTATTAACTGACCTTTTCCACCAGGGCTTCACTGCCATTACAAGACACACAAATAGGATGTGTAGTGAGGCAACTGTGCTCTCAGACACAGAGGACTGCACCTTCCTTATAAATATCATCCTTATATGCTGCTCAATATATTTAAAGCAGTTGTGTTTAAGTCCACAAAAAATAAAGCTACCACACATTCCACTCTATGATATTATCTGTCCTTAAGTTTGGGGACCATACTGAGACATGTCAAGCACATCAGAAATTTTATATATATAGGGAAGTCCTAGAGGATTTCACAGAAACTCATCCTTTTTTAGGCTTTTGAACCACTCTGTAGTGTTTACTAGGGACCCTCCACTGCAGAATGGGGCATTGGAGGGGGCACTGATATGATGCATTGTAGCAGTCCCAGGGAGAGAAATGCTGGCTTCACTGGCATTGCTGGCACTGTAAGCTGGTATTACTGAACCTCTCAAAGAAGTCTGTGGGTCAAAGAGAAGTGCATGTGCTCTCTTCCTGCTTGACAAGTAGTGCCAGAAGTTTTAGAGCAGTGATGGTTGTGACCAGAAATATCACGGAATGGGGGCTTGGAGAGATGCTGAGCTGGAGGCAGGGTTTGGGGCAGATGAGAGTTTTCTAACCAAGAGGGGCTTCCAAAGCTGTGGTAATATGTGGCATCACGGATTCAGGAATGGCTGTTTTCAGCTGACGATAAGTCTTGTTCAAGCAGCTTCAACAACAGGGAATTTGTAGGATGGAGAGCTCTTGGCACTGCTGAGGATCAGCCTGTACCTGCACTGAAGGCAGGAAGAGGGTGCTCATTAGTGTGATAGAAACAAAAAGCACAAGCTGTCACTCCCACATGCCTATTGTGTCCCAGGCAGGCATTCCAGCTGAGCAGCTCTGGGCTGGCAGCCCTTGGAGCAGGGCAGAGCTTCAGAGGGATGCACCAGGGACCCTCCGTGGGGTGGAGGATGTGCTGTCTTCATCCCCAGTGCAGCACAGCTCCATTGTAGCATGATTTTGGGTAAGAAATAGGAAAAGCTTAACTTTTCGTTCTGGACTTTAGGCTGCCCATGTGAAAGCAGAGTGGGGCTGGAGGTGTGACTTAGGCTCTCTCCCGTGGGCACACAGCACTCCTGTGTATGTGACCTCTGTGGCGCCAGAGAAAGAAGCCCAGAGTGGGATGCAACATGAAGGCAAATAATTCTTAATTTTGTTACAAGAGGATGCTGCTTGTCATCAACTTCCCCCTATTCAATGGCACAGACTGCATCACCCTAATAAGTGTAAAAAATAGAGCGTACACAGTGTCTGCCTCCTTGTCACCTTGAGAGCCACTGCACTTAACTTACTTGTTAACATTTTGTGAAGAGAGCAGAAGAAAAGCACTACATAAAGCCAAAATCCATTTATTTTAGAGCAGCAGACGTAGAAAGGTCAGCACTGGTAAGTCACAGGTGGTTCTTCATTTTTTTTCAATATACCAAGGGAAAATAAGTCCTTATTACTTTGCTCAGGGCTGTGGAAAAAATTTAAAAATTAGCAAATGTCTACTCCAGATCCTGCAACATGTCCTTCATACATCCAGAAGCTGCAAAGAGGCTGCAACCCAGGGACACAGTCCTCATCACCCTTACAGAACTGGGTGTTTTCTGCCCAGTCAAATAAACATTGTTGAAGTCAACATGACGCCTTGCAAGAATAAACTTTACCCTCATACAGGAAGAGACTGGCAGATAAAAGTTAAAGTTAGATAATCACACTACATCCCATTCAATAAAACAAATTTTGTAGACTAAAAGAAGAAGGAGATGAGTGGGGATATTGCATGTTCATGAGATACAAAACAGGCTCCTATTTGTTATACAAAAATGTAGTAACTTTAATTACCCTGAATGCTTTTGAAAGAACTTTAAAATCTAAAGGATTAAAAGCTTTCTGACAGCTCCTGCAGTCAGTTATGGCTGAGTCAGCCAATAGCAGTGTGTTGTGCATTTGGGGAAGATAACTTTAACCTGCACTGGAAAACAAGAAGGAAGGGGGGAAAAAAGCCCCTGTTGATTTTTCATTCTGCCACAGCATGTGATAACTCCCCTGAATAAAACCAGAGGATGGAGTGGGAAAGGAACAGAAATTGTGCTCAGTTTATCCAAAGTGCCAAGTGGGTTTAATCATGAATAATCACCGTTGTGCACCAAGCAAATAATTGCCCCTGTTAGCACATGGTTTATGAGGGTTTTCATTCTTATATTGTGAAGTATATGATGTGAAAGTGGCTTTTTAGGTAGAGCATCAATGAGGGCTTTGGGGAGTCCTGAATCATCCCCAAAACCACAGGAGGATAAGAAGACTGTAGGGGAGGGGAAAGGGCAGGGTATTTTCAGACCCAGTGCAGTTTTCAGACTCCAGCAGTGTGCTCCACTCCACAGTTATCCACAGGAGTGCAATTTTGTCACCCACCACTTCCCCCAGCGCACACAGCATGCCAAGTACCTGTTGTGGTGGCAGCTGTAATTAATTTACTGCCGCTTTAAAGAGAAAGGCATCAGAAAAACATTGTCGATAAAAGCGAGCAAAAAAAGGCAAGGGAATTTGAAGCCTGGGAGTTTTTGTTAGGTCTTCTTTCTTTTCCACACCCCCGCCCCCTACACCTCCTCCATCACTTTATAGCAATATATGCACATATTTTAATACATGCACTTTTTTCTGTCTGTTATCAGACATTTCAACAACACTGCTAGCAACATCAGCCTGGCAGGGCTAAACTGGATGAAAAAATGAGAGAATTGGCCTACTGGTACAAACTGGTGCAGTTCTGTTTAAACCAATGTACCTGTACTTCAGATCTGCTGAGCCTTTTTTTTCTCTAGAAATCACCCTCTCATTTCATACCTCCCATAGTGAGTGAAAATAGGCAGGGATTTTTGGGTTCACTCTGGGAGACCCTCCAAACAGAGAGAGCTCCCACAGTTAATGATTAACCCTCAAGCCCATTGCTTCTGTTGGTGTCACTGCCTGCTTGTACAGTGCCCTTGTGCTTAGGGCCCTGACGCTGCTGCTCCTGAGGGGCTCGTAAGGATTAATGACTTCATACTTGCATTTTGACAGCAGCAGCAAACCTTAAGCCAGGAGGGTTCAGTACCCTGGGCACGGCGCAAACATGGACTGGGGACTCAAGTTGCAAAATAACCTTCTCTCTCATACCCACTGCTCTGCAAAACTTATTCAGTCTTCACTGACAAGCAATCCTCTTAGCTGTCAAACTCTTACTCACATGTTCGGCACTCAGAATTAAAAATCTTAAATAAAAGGGGTATTTTAGAAAGATAAATATAGTCTAGAGATGAGAAAAGCTATTTTTACGTATCTAATTAGTCACACTTGAGAGTATTAATAGTTGGGTTCTGCTACGTTATTAATATTATGCAAAATACTAGATATCAGTTGTGTCATCATCTTTTTTTCTCACAAGACCATGATTTCATCAAACAATAATTTGTCATGTGATTTTTTTTTTCCCGATGTTACCACTCCTATATGAAGGTGCAAGTGTATGCAAGCCAGAGGATGAGGAAGGAGCAGAAATCCTGTCAGGAATTGAGATGCCAGGTGAGAACCCCACACTGGCTGGAGAGCACTGAGCACAGGATCTGGTGTTTCTTCAAAGATGTCAATTCACAACTACCATTGTTGGGTGCTGACCCCTCAAAAAGGGCAGTGCTTGCACTAGCTGTTGCCTTCTTTATTGAGGAATCAGGCAGTATAGCTGCAGAGAGGATGGTGGTGCTGGGCTGGGAACCTGTCACTCTGGCAGGAGGGTGCCAGCTGACACGCCAGGCTCCTTGGCTGTGCTGGCTTGCTCACCTTCTGCAGTGGGATGGGCAGAGACTACTTGGGTGGCCCCAGGCTGTCAGATGCGAGTGCCACCCTGCAAGAGTGGGGGGCACAGTCATCACCTGATTCTGTTGTTTCTTGTCAAGTTGGAAGCCTCCAGTGCAGGGCCTGTGAAATGCAGCAAGACACAGATTCTGGTTTGGCACCCACTGCTCAGGCAGGGAGATGTCTCGTGCCTGGAGAGAAGGTGACTGCCCTAGGCAGGGCTCCCCCCATCCCACAGGCACCCACCAAGGGTGGAACCAGGAGCTGCATGCACCCAGATCCCAGCCTTCGAAACACTAGATCAAAGCAGTCCTCCCACGTCACACCACAGTGAATGTACTCTGGGGAGCTTCCACCAGATTTAGTAACAGTGGACTTTGTTTTTCACGGTGTTTAGTTTAGCATTCAGCCCTCTGTCCTGCAAAAAATATTCCTCTTCTTCCTCTGAAATAATGTGTGTGAGTTTAAATAGATATTTATGCCTTTGAGCAAACATTTTAATTGCATTCATTTACATATATATGTATATTTTCTCCTTACTAAGGCAACCATCCTCCTGGTAAAGATATATTTGCCCCATTTAGTGGGCTGGATCCTGCCTTTCCCAAGCAGACACTGACCTGCAAACAGGGTCCCATGGTCCAAAACTATACCCTGCTGCTCAAACCTTTGTTGACAGGCGGTACCAATGTTTCCTCCTTACACTTTCAACCCCCTCTGACAGGAATTAGAACATCACCTGGATCCCTGAGTGCCACCCCCAGAGCTCTGTAGTCACCTTGGATACTCTCCAGGTTTCCCAGCACTGTCGTTGGTGCCTACATTTCAGAACACCATGGAGTAGCAGTCAGAAGTCAGGGAAGCTTTGGCTGTCCCTGCCCAGATCCCAGGCCCAGGTCCCCAGCACGCAGTGACCTTCTGCAGGCAGCAGGTCAGGCTGGCAGGAGGTGCCGCTGTCCCCTGCAGCAGGGAGTCACCTGCTGCTGCCACTCTGCTGTCCAGGGTGGCCTTGTGCCTGTCAGGGTCAGATGGCCTGGGTACCTCACTTGAGAGCACGGCCAGGCTCCTCAGCCTTGAGGGCAGTGAGCAGGTTGCCCAGGGAAGCTGTGGATGTCCCACCCCTGGAAGTGTTCCGAGCCAGGCTGCATAGAGATCAGAAGAACCGGGTCTAGTGGAAGGTGTCCCTGCCCATGGCAGAGGAGTTGGAACTAGAGGGTCCCCAAGGTCCCTTCCACTCCAAAAAATTCTATGATTTTATGAATTTACGGCATACAGGCCTTCAGATGGAGGAGAAGCCACCAGCTTCCTTCACTTACTGTCCCCAGAGGCTGTCCTTGCTGTTCTGCTGGGGACTGACCCTGCCTGCACCTCCATTGCAGCTGGGGCCTGGGGCTCTTGAAGCTGTTGCATGTCTCAGAAGATCCTGTCTATCTCTCTATGTCTCTTAGTTCCACTTCATATTATTTTTTAAATTTTTTTTTATTTTTAGTATGTGGGAGATGTTCCTGTCTTCTGTCATGATTTCTTTGTTACAAAGAGAATGACGAGGAAACTATCTTGGGTTCCTGCCTACTGTCCTGGTAGGAGAGTTGGCATAAGCAGGAATCACTTATTCAGCGTAATCTCCTATGAATCTGCGCAAACAGCATTGTAGAGTGCATTAGAATAAAGTTGTCTTCGTCTAGCTAGTATGCGATTTTAGGGAGGAGTTTATTTGCATACGCGGAAAACAAAAAGTCATCATACCATTCATAGTTGGTGGAAACCATGTTTAAGCTCAAAATAGGCCTGCTAATTTCACTGGAGTCTCAGTCCTGACCCACAGCTCTGCCTTGGGATGTCTTCCTTGTTCTACACCAGGCTTTGGGCAGCGATTTTACTTGGGCCTCCCTTGTTTTGGGGAGAGAACTGGAGAGCTACATGGTTAAAGGAATATTTGTTAAGATACTGTGATCCCAAAGCGATCACAAAATACTATCAACAGAATGACATTTTCTGTGTTCCCCACAGCCCTCTCCCAAGGCTCCACTGCAGAGTGCACAGCCTTTCCTTTTCTTCTCAAGACAGGGCAGAGAGTTCACAGGTGTACAAAATGCTGCGGAGTCAAGATTGGTCAGGTGCAGGTTTACCTGGAATTACCATGAGGATAGGCTAGACAAGAAATATTTCAATACTTCATTCATGTAAGGTGCCAAGTGAGCCTGACAGTACTAATGAGGCCAACATGACTTCCCTCTCCACTTAGGCAAAGATCTTTAGCACCAATTTTGTCCCTCCAAAATTGGCATAGCCTCCAAATTAGATACGCTCACATGAAGATACCACGCTAAGGAAGATGAGGTCTGTTTATGGAAGAAAACCATACTAAACATGTCTGTTCTACAGCCTCCCATGACTCAGTCACAACTGAGAATGAAAAAATTACAAATTGCAAAACATAATCTCATAATCCTCTCACCCCTGACACCTTTCTTTATGTTTCCTCATCTCTGTCTTCCATCACCAACTTTCAGACATGTTTTCTCTTGTTACTGTGCTACTACAGCAGTTCAGGCAGTGCCTGCTTGGCAAAGCTGGCACAGAAGGTTCAACTGCTACCCAGGGATTCTGAAACATAATTTCGTCATTTTGCTTGATAGGTCCAAACAAGCAACTGCTGCCATCCCACTGATAGGTTTGATGATCTGAGCATTTATCAGTCCAGGGACAGAAAACTGCTCATCTCAAAATAACCACTTATTAAAATAAACTTATTAAATAACCAGAAGCTGCTCTCTGCCTGCCACTGTGAGGAGGGATGCGGCTAGGACAGCAGGAATGTGCCAGGCTAGTGCAAATGCACAACCTGTCATGGCACAGCCTCTGTGCCTCTTCACCAATCCACTACTGCTGCTTCTGGCTTGTGGTAGCTCCAAATCTGATCTCCTTTTATTTTGAATGCAGGTCCTCTTCCTCTTTTACTAGAACATCAAAGATAGGACAACTCAAAAAAAGGGCAAGGGATCAGCCTGTCTCCTAATGAACTCGTGCCAGTAATTCTTACCACTGGGTAAGAATTTGGAAATGAAACATTTCCTTTCAGCTGCAACAACACATGGGTATGTTTTTGTCCACAAAGATTACCTTACAGAAGATATCACATGAAACACAATTCATTGAGTGTTCCGTTTTATTTTGTTTGACAATATCTTTCTTCTTTCGTTAAAATTAAATGATGCATCCTCTTCACTTCCTTCAATCGAAATGTCATTATGTAACATTTTCTGTTACCATCCTAGTGACTAAAATACTTGGAAAATCCCCTGCCACTGCTCAAGAGTATATACCAGGAGTAGAGGAGAAAATCAGGTGGCATTGGCTGGTGCTTTCACAGTACACATTTGTGTCTTCAAAGGACAGGAATACACCAATGCCAGGTACCAAAATACAGATGAGATAAACATTTTGTTCCCTGATGACCAAAGGCTTGGAGTCCCTGCACCATCAGTAGGATTTTTCTCTGAAATATCCACTATGACAGTTATCTGAAACTTGGCCACCATTTACATTCTTAAATTTGATTTTAAAAGCAACATTCTTCTGACAATAATCATTGTGGTAAGTGTAGGCCCTTTGTATTTGTTAAACATGACTTTTAAACACCTTTGCTGTCAAAGAGCGACCTGTTTTGATGCCTGCATGGATTGATAGTCCCACTCACGTATGCCATGTAAAGTCAGGACTGTGTTTGCTTTGTTAAGCATGTGTGCTTCAAAAACAGTCTGGAGCTGTGGCAAACTGTGTATTTCCCCTCCAAACCAGTCCTGAATCTGTATCCACTGGTGATGAATTTTGGAGACCATCTTTTATCCCAATCCTATCTCATAAATCTAACGTAATTTCAGCTCTGGATACATGAGGACACTTCTTTTCCTGGGCCTTCAACATGATGGCCTTTTTATTTGTGTTCTCAGTATTATAATTAACACACTTATCCTCACACACAGGTTGTACTTTGCATCTTGCACACCACAACTGTCAAGAACTGTTTTCACAGTAGCATGGCTTTTTAAGAGGTTGTGTTGGCTCTTAGGTAGGAAATTAAATTGAGATCACCTAGAATAGCAGTGATACTGAGGTAGTCTCTTCCCAATTTTTAGCATCTTCAGACACATGTTTTAACCCACAAGCACAGTGGTCACTTTCCTCATTGTGCTGTGAGCACCATGGTGAACTTAGAGAATGGCAAAGACTTCGAGGAGGAGGCTCTAAGGGTGCTGACATTAAATGAAGCTTGCTGTTGTGATGATAAAGATGAGGAGTTACTGACAGAATCTCCCATTTTAGGGTTTCATTTACCGTGTGGTTTCAAGCAACTGCTTGTTACACCACAGGACCAAGTAGATTAAACTAACCTTACATCAATGCATTTCCTTTTTTAGTTTTGATCATTAGAAGCTTTCAGAAGCTCTTTTCTGCAGAAAGAGACAACATACTTCTCCTCTATGAAGAGGCTTTTATTTTGTTGAGGGAACGTTCTCCTCTTATTCAAAGGAAAATACTCATCAATAATCAGATTTTATTTTTTTCTGTGAATATACTTAATGATGCTGGTTAAAAGCCAGTCTTCCTCTGAGACAACTTGAAGTCAGCTCGTTCACATGCAGAAGTAACATTCTACTGTATGACTAATTAATTTCCTAATTAGCAGCTGGCAAACTATTATTATTTTTAATTAACTCATCCACTGAGGCTGATTCTGAAACAAGCAACACTTTATCATTAATATAAAAGCTATATCCTGACATCTATATGTTAGGCCCAGCTTAGCACATAAAAGACAAGTTCTACAGAGCTGTACAAAACCCGTGCACCGCAGAGCATCCGTCTGTGTTTGTCTGCTAGGGTTTGTGTGCAAGTGCCCTCACACTGACACAAATCGATTTTCCACACGCCACACACACACACAGGTTCATACATGTATTTTACAGTATGGTTCTCAGCTCATGTGTTTTCTGAATTTTTTTTCAGGCGGTTCAGTATCTATGGAGATATAAATCAATCTATGGCTATAGTTATGCCCATGAACATCTGTATGTTCTCCTTACCTGTTTATTATATGTGAAACTCTCTAAGGTAAGGTTTTCTTCATGGCACGTGAAGAGTAATCTGTGTCAACAGGGGCAGTCTGATTTGAAAGCAGAGTGAGGATCTTGTTTGAATTCAATCCGTTGATCCCAAAACACTCTGTTTTTGCAGCTGTGGTGTTTTACAAACTTGCTGCGTCATATAAGTGCCATATAAATATAACTTACTGAGAAGTATGAGGGACCTTGCGTCCTCGAGCAACTGAAGAGTTATTAATAGTAGACTGGTCTACAGGAGCCAAGCTATATTAGACCAAGATCATGTCCACCTGAAATCTGGCAAGTGAAATTGTTCTGGGGGATTTATCCCTGCGGAGGAAAGGGCAGCTAGAGGAGCAGCAGGACTGGCTCCCTCACCAGAAGGAAAACAAATTCCAGAGAAACAGGCAAACAAGGCAGAAAACTAGACCCACACACTAGCCCTGTCTACCATTTGCTTTTGTTTCCCCTGGCGTTTTGCAGCACAGGTACCTCCTGAGGCTGGGGGGAATCGGTTCCCGTCACCACAGCGGGGAGGCACCCACAGGGCGCCCAGAAGCTCTGGAAGACTGGGGCAGGATCTCCTCCAGAGCCCAGAGATCAGCCAGAGGAGAGGGATGGCAGGTGAAAAATGGAGTAATCTCCTTCCTCAATAACCTCTGCTTGCCTGCCTGCCCTCATGTGTCCCCTGCCTGCTCACCCCATCTGACACGCAGACTCCAGTGTGCCATCAGGGCAATATTGCTACCAGTTAGTGGTGTTCCAACTGGGTCCTGAAATGGCTTTGGGATTTCAAGTGCCTCCAGAGACTAAAGCAACCTTAAAAGCAACCAAAAGCCACTAATCCTGGTTTGAGGAGTGGGAAGCAGGGAAAATTAATTGTAGGCTAAAAACGGTAGGGTTCACACAATTTTTTTGTCCTGAGAAATTGCAGCTAGGGGGCAAGGAGTCACCCCAAGCTAGGAATGGTTAGGAAGGTCACCATGAGCAGTGGCTTGAGCCCACCATATACAGACCTAGCTCCAGGCTGAACTATACACAGTCTGTCCTAAACCTCTGGATGCTTTCCACCTGCACCTGACATTCAGCATGCCAGACAATGCCACAGCACTGCAGTCCAGCCTGGAAAATTCAAGCTTAAGTAACGTCAGGATGAGCTTTCTGCTGGGAGAGCTCCATGGAGGGAAATAGTAAACCCTGATGGTGCTCATGGCCTTCCTAAGAGCTTGCGGTGCAGCTGTAAGGCCGTGCTTGGAGAAGCGGTGGCAGGGAGGGCTGAGACCCTGTGCCAGTGCGGTCACCATTCCCACATGGGGAAAGGTTTTCTTGCCCCTGGCCACCACCCTGGGTAATGTTGCACAAGGGATTTACACGTACCCAAAGTGCTTTGTGAGATTCGAGCAGCTCATTATTTTTAATAGCTCTGACATCACTATCAGTCATGGATTACCAGAAGGATAATGGGCTGTTGTTTGCCGCTGCCTTTAGCATTAACCCCATGGTGTGGGCACACCCAGTCACACAACGCAAGCAATTACACAGCTGCCATCTTTACCTTAGGGCTACAGTCCACATTTTTTAAGCCATCCTTGGCTCTAGTGTCTCTATCTTGTGTTGGAAACACCACTTGCTCCCCAGGCACCTTCTTCCTAACGGGTGTTATGAAAATACCAGATTCTTTAGTGGCTGAATAAAGGGGAGAAATTGCTTCTTTCTCATAAATCCCAGGAGACACTGAATTTTTCAGTTGATCAGTAGATGCAAATATATCATTTCTGGAATTATTTTTTTTTAATTATTTTAAAACTAATGTCCCCTAAACTTTGAGCCCTAACCAACTTTCAACGTATTTAATGTTTTTAATCAATAAAATAAAATATTTCCAAGTCTATTTACTGCAATCAAAATCAGAATACACATTGGCATTTGGGTGGTACTTTTAATCTATTTTTCTCCTTATGCAATGACACACATCTCTGTTCAATTAGATGACTCATCATACACTTCAGCAGTAGTGTGCTCTGAAAAACAGAGCAAAATGCATTCCTAACAACTGCATACTTCTTAAAAAAAAGTCATAGTCAACCAAGATTGATAGTAACAAATAAGGTTAAGCCCCACTTATATAATTTAAAATGATAGTGTGGTCTATTTCACCACAGCACTCATTTAAAAAATGGCAGCACAGTTTGTGATTCATAACCATATCCCCTTGTCACATAATTACATATTTAATTCCATTTAGCCACCTACATACATCAGCTTGCCTTTCACCTTTATTGCTCATTCTTTTCTACTTTACCCAGGCTAATGTGGTCCCAGAGCTCTTCTAAAGTAGTAACAAAGATGTGCGTGCTTATTTATTTATTTCCTTATTACTGATTGATTGATTGATCGATACACCGTGCTTCTAGGCTGCTGGTTTTTTCTGAAGTTTGTTGCACAGCTAGCCAAAAAAAGTATAACTCTGCTAAATGTACATCAGAGAGGTCTAGCAGGAGGGATGCGCTCCACAGTAGCTGGATGGAAATCAGTGCAGTGAAGAGATTTGGATTTACTTGCTTTTCAGTCCTGTCCCAGTGCATGGGAACTTGCAGCCACAGCCAGGTGGTTCCATGCGGCAAATCCCGACATCAATGCCACATCACAAGGTGTCATCAGAATGCACAGTTAGTTTGGCTCTCCTAAGCAAGGAGGATTCAGAAACTGTTTTATGGGAATATTCTTTCATGAAAGAATATGGCCTGCCTGCTGACCAAGAACCAGAAGAAAGTTTTTGTCCAAACCCAGGAGACTGGATATTGCAATTGCCAGTATCAGCCCCCTCAATTCCTCAAGACAAACCACATGGGCCTTGGGAATCCAGATTTGGGCTTTAGTTTTTAGTATCCTGAGAAATCTGAGCATCAATATCATCTGAGTGGCTGATATTCCCATGTTTCCCCAAGTGCTGAAGTCAAATGGTGCAGGACACCATCCAGTGACCATGGATGCATTTCCAGGGGCCAAGCATTGCAAGCATCAGGCCTGTGGGACACTAAGTGCGGACCTCTGTGGAATACCTGTGCATCTAGAGGAAAAGGAGGTTAAAAGGAGCTTTTAGTTTGCTGTAACATGAAAAGCAGTGCTTCCACAGCTTTGAGATTTATGTAACCAGTGCGCATAAGGAATTGAGAGGGACAATGTGTGATGTCAGTTTGAGATTTGCCCTAAGAAAGATGAGATAAAAGTCAGATGCAGCCATAAGGCTTTGATCTACAAGATGAAAAGCATTTCAAAGCAGTGACAGGTTCTATGGTATTTACTTAAATATAATAGCTCATCCTTATTTTTAAGCAGTTGATGAAACAGCTGTACAATACTATAAAGAGTTCAGATGACAAATAATGTTAGGGCTAACCTTGTGTGGGGGAATTTGCCAAAATATTAATAAATATAAAAATTACTAATATTGGAGCAGTTCAGGAGATCTGCACAATGGATTTTGGCAATTCTGTCTGGACTGCTCAGCCACAGAAACAACTCTGAAAATTTTTTCCCACTTAGTAGACAGATCCTTTTGAATTACTTGTTTATATCTTGTGTAATGAACTGACACGGCGTTCAGATTGAAGATGTAGGAATTAGTTCTGTTCTTCTGATGGTGCATTCCTTAAAGCTGATTTATCCAGTGCGTTGCTCTAGTGTCTTTGGCTATCCCTTTGCCTGTCCCTTTTGCCATGGCATTGCTTCCCAAGGCTCGCTGTGACTTGTGCTCGGGGACTGCCAGCCTGATACCCACACTGTGGGGAAGGAACGAGTGGCAGCAAGCCAACAGCACTGGCTGATCATCACACTGCAAATGAACAACTGCACAGCTTCCATACTTCCTCCGATGCATAAACATTGGCATTCGGAAGGAAGGGTTATCAAAAAGCAGATAAGAGAGGTTCAATTTAGTAAAGCCAATAAAATCATTCCACTTATTCACAAAACATTAGTAATGTACTGAGCTGTCCCATGCTAGAAATTTGTGCAGCCGCCTGAACTATTAATAAGGATTTTTGGAGTGAGGGCTGAAACTGTAACTATCATTCATACCCAAATTCTCAGAGTAGAAACATCACAACACTAAAGTACCACCTAATCTCTGGAGCTTTATTTTAGTTAGTCGAATGTTTACCTCACCTACAATTTACCTTCTTTCCTCTATACCCACATAACATAGATTAAGCTTAGTTACAGGCTAAATAAGTCTTTTCCTGTGAGCCACAGAAAGTTAGATCAAGACATTCAGTTGTAACATTCTTATCATTTATATTTTCCATAACATAATAAGAAATAATGTGAAATTCAACAAAATATATTTAATAAGTCAAACTCATCAAGCTTCTTGGGGAGAGACTTTCATATTTTAAAAAAAGAGTAGGTGACAAATTTCCCCTAAACTGGTCACAGTGAGGTTTATTCCTATTAAAATAAATCAGTGAAACTGGTCAAATCAGGCTGTTTGCAACATTAGTGATTTAAGGAACAATTTTCTGTTTTTACCAAAAGTAATTCTTCAAATTTCACTATGAATGAAACTAAATTGTGCATCAGTGGAGGCAGTAGGAAAGCTAAAGGTAACTGTTTAAATTCAGCAGCTCTGTAATCTAGAGTGCACCTAGAAATAGGCACACCTTGCAAATAAAATCTGTCACCAGACTAAAGGAAGCAAAACTGCACAAAACAGAACATCTTCACTGAGCAACCACTTGAAGAGTGCCCAGCATGAGTGTCACAGCAAGGCTGAATAAGAAATCAACAGCTGGAGAGTGAATCTTTCCAGGTGGAAGGGATCTTCACCCTCATTTCTTGAAGTCATCATTGTGCTCAGGATGGTGTGTGTAAGGGGCAGCTTCCAGATTTTAATGGTTATTAGTGCTGCCCGGAGGAAACTCCGCACACTGGTGTGAACGGTGTAAAATCGGTTCATGCTGCAACATTTTGCCCAAGATACAAATGTGCATTTACAGGAGATGTTTGCTCAGTGGAGTTCCATTACAGAACTAGATTAGGGGAATCTCAGAGAAAGTTAGAGCGTGCTGACACAGTTAGTCATCACGTGCAGTTTGGAGCATGAGAGGGAGGGACAGGAAGCATAATCTACAGCTTCCTGCAGAGATGCCTTTAATGGAGCAGAAAGGAGTGAAATCACTGGTCAGAAAACGGGGGAAGAATGCCAAAGTTAGCACAGATACAGTAAGCATAACTATTATTCTAATGGTTCATTAAAAAAAAAAAAAAATCAAAAAAAGTGTTCCAAAAGAAAAAATTGAGAAGATTTCCATTCTCCTTGGGACATGTTTTGATGCATCAGTGATAGAAGATCAATTTATTAAGTACAGTGCAATGGATAAAGAAAACAACAGAACTCTAAAACTCAAGAAGTGTCACAACTGAGAAGAATGTGAGAGATGGAAGAGCTTTCATTGCCTCACCATCAGGTTTGGCAATATTAACAATCAAACAAGCAAACAAACAAACAGACTGAACAAGAATAGAGCTAAAGTGCCAAAACAGTGAGAGAAAGGTACTAGAGCTTCTGAGGGAAGAAACTGCATAGCAACACTGTGTGGAGGACTTCGGCAGAGAGAAGTGACACATCACAACAACAACCACAACAGAAAAACAAGTAAACCCTCCCCCCACAACACACACAAACCCCAAACAAAATAACAAACCCCAAAACCCAATAATTAGAGGAAATTAAGAGGGCCAGAAAGATAAATCTACACAATGTACAGGTCACAAAAGCTGATAATAGCTTAGAGAAAGTAAGAAAAGGTTGAGCACTGCACTTCCAACCATGTGATACAGTGAAGAGAGCTTAAATATTTCAAAGAGAAGTGGAAATACACCATCCAGGAGTATGTGTTATGGTGTAACTCCAGTCAGCAACTAAACCCCACAGGTGCTTGATCACTCCCCACCAGTAAGATCAGGGAATGAATTGGAAGATTAAAAGCTAGAAAACCTATGGACTGAGATAAAGACAGGTTAATGGAAAAAGCAAAAGTTGCCCACAAAAGCAAAGCAAAACAAAGAATTAATTCAGTGCTTCCCATGGGCAGGCAGGTGTTCAGTCATCTCCAAGAGAGCAGGGCCCCATCACATGTAACATTAACTTGGGAAGACAAACACCATCACTCCAAACACCCTCCCCTTCCTCCTATTCCACCCCACTTTATCTGCTCAGCATGATGGTCTGGAATGTCACTTTGGTCAGGTGAGATGAGCTGTCCCAGCTGTGTCCTCTCCCAGCTCCTTGTGCCCCCCCAGCCTGGTTGCTGCTGTGGTTGGTTGAGAAGTATAAAAGGCCTTGGCGCTCTGTAAGCAAGCCCTGCTCAGCAATAACAAAAATATCCTTGTATTATCAATACTATGTTCAGAACAATCCAAAACACACCCCTACCGGGAAGAATCTTCACTCTATCCCACGCAAAACAAGCACAGTATGGAAATGCCTACCTCTGTTTACCTCCTCCTCTGTGTTCAGCAAGGACCCCTTCAGGACATGGATATTCCAGGGCTTTGCATGTCAAGAGGTTCATCATGATGTACCAGATCTGCATATTTCCTGTGAACTCACTGGCTGTCCCTAGGTTTTGGCAAGCTGCCCCCTGAATGAAGATTTTAGGTGAGCTCTGACTGGTGTACCTGCTCAAAACACGAGGCTCAGCAAAACCTGAGGTTTCTGCTCATCTATTATTTACCTCTGATGTTCTCTTCATTACTGGCTGCAGTACTAGTACCAGATGGGTTTCACGAAGTGCTGCATGTCACCAGGAAAATGCTTCACTGATAAAAAAACCCTACCTGTCTGATGAGTTCTGCTATGGTGTTGCAGTGAGGCAAACATATTACAAAATTGCTCAGCCTAAACACTGTGTGGGGCAGGCAACTTCTTTTAAAAAAAAAAAAAAAAAAAAAAAAAAAAGAAAAAGAGCACCACACCTTTCTAAAGCACCCCGAAGGCAAGCTGTCAAGCAACTAGAAATCATCCCTAGCTACGTGAGCATGTAATGGAAGTGCCTGAGGCGTTTTACTCCTGGGCTACCCAAGGTCTTGGAGCCCTGTTTACCATGAGAAAATATCTACAGAGACATCAGCCATGAGCTGATCTGTGCATGCAAGTAGGGTTCACAGCTGCGTGGTACAAAGCAGGCAGAATAACAGCACCATTTGTTTGCCTTCAGGAAGTGCCTGGCCTGGACCTTCCTTCCTGAATGAAGTGAGACTGTGCCATCATCAAAGAAGTCCTCAGGAAATCTCCAAGAGGCATCTGTTCTTATTTAACCTCATCATTACAGTACGATCCACTGATCCCAGGTAAATACTCAACTGATCTAATTTTCGGGTACACCTTGTTATCTTACAGATGCCTGTAAGCAACACAATATTATTGCACCAACCTGGTGGAATACAGAAAGAAAGACAGAAAATGGAATTTTTTTCTGACCTTGAAGTGCAACTTTCAGATGTGAATTATGTGGTTGTTTTCCAGCTCACTCCATAAAGGGAAGGCTGAGTAAAATAATTACAGGCCTTCTCTGAGCATTTTTACCTCCTAGAATGCAGAAAATGCAACAGAGCATTCACTTATTTATCTGTACGAAAAGAAGCACTGAGAATAGATTCAGATAAACTCCTTCCTTCTTCCCCCTCCTAAGTAACTTGTAGGAACTTTCTTTGATACACTGTATTTTTCTAATGTTTGTGTTATCATTGTTAAATGTATGGTGACCCAGTATTTATCTCAGTAAGTAGCTCTGAGAGCTTTGCATCTTTGACAGTTTTCCCGTAGGAGTGTTACAGATCAAAGCAGGTTGTTCCACCTTTAGTGGATTTTTGCTACATCAGAACCCACTGCATTCCTGTCTTGTGCTTGCAGCCACTACTTTGGTTAACAAGATATACTCTGACATAAAACAGCCTGAGGAGTAAGACTGTGCTTCTGCAAAAGCAGGGGTTTGATGCCTGGTTTTGTGTAGAATAACTTCCCAATCTACACCTTTAGTAGAAAAATCCCCAAAATTGTCAGTTCTGCTTAAGCACGTCTAAAAAGGAAGTTTCCGTATGCCTATGTAAGAATCCTCAAAATTAGCTGATGATTCTCCTCACACCTTGTGTGACAGGTACATGAGGCTGTCCGATTACACAGGGTGTGGGACACACAGCCTCTGTGTGTGCAGCCCCCAAATTTAGCACACCAGTTTGTGCTGGATATCTTCTGCACAGACAAGGAATAGTGAACTCAGTGCAAGGGTGGCTGGGTGTAATTCCTCAGCCTGAGTTGCCCAGAGGTTCTGAAGGGTGTTCAAGCAGGCATCTGGCTTTGAACTCCGGTGGGTCTGTGTGCTGGGTGTGCAGACATGGGTGGAGTTTTCAAACTGGGATGTATAAATGTGTCAGCCAGCAGGCTGTTAGAGGGGATCAGCAGATTAGCAACCCTATCTATGTCACCTGAGAAAACTTCATGCCTTTTGCTGGTCCACAGATAAAAAAATCACTGTTTCTCAGATGGTGTATAGGGTTAGAGAGCTCTTTTAATACATGTGGAACCACAGTCTTAAATATATATATACATATATATATATATATATATATTAGTTGATCTAAGTAGGTTCTAAGTTTTCCTTGCAGCTTTTCAGTACTTAAAGGGGGCTTATGGAAAAAGAGGGAGACACACCATTTACAAGGACAGATAATGATAGGACAAGGAGAGACATTTTTAAACTAAAAGAGGAGGGATTTAGATTGGGTACCAAGAAGAAATTCTTTAGTCAGAGAGTGGTGAGACACTGGAACAGGTTGTCCAGAGAAGCTGTGGTTGCTCCATCCCTGAAAGTGTTCAAGGCCAGCTTGGATGGAGCTTTGAGCCACCTGATCTATTGGGGTTTGGAACTAGATGACCTTTAAAGTCCCTTCCAATCCAAACCCTTCTGTGGTTCTAGTATTCTGTGATTCACTGGATGTGTTCCCACAGTAGCCAAAAAGGCTATTGTGTTTTTCCAGCCATTCTAGCTCTGTGAAGTTATGGTCGAAGCAGTCCTTTATAAAAGCTTTAAGGAAGATGGGATTCTTGACACCAGCTTAAGCTGGCCATAAAAGGCCTGTAATTTCACATACCTTTTACCTTGGCTAGCTACGTATGTAATGAATCGGACTCCACACACAGATCGGAGTGCCTAGAAAAGCATGGATACTTATATCCACCAGACCTTGATCCCAGCACAGTCAGGGCCTCTGCCCTAGGGGAAAAAGGTACTTAAAGAATGTGGCTACATGGTGATTAAAATATAATGTGCAATTATATGGCAGGTTTAAAACAAAGACAAGGGTCAGCTGGACAAGGGTTTGATAACAAGATCACATTAACAAAAGCATAATTTTGGTGGTTCCTCTCCTGGAAAAATGGGAGTGGGGCTTGAAATCAAAGCTTTCTTGGTCAAGAGCATATCTGGCAACAAAGGCTTTGTGCCAGCATCCAGATCCTGGTGGAAAACCATGCAGTATTGCCCAGATTTGCGAAGCACCTGATCTGCAGGAAGGGAAGATGACCCAGCCACTGGCCCCTGCAACTGCAGTCCTGAAGTCCAGCCCTGGAAGGCAGCAGCCATGCACCTCATCAGCCAAACCAGCCTTGCAGACACAGCTATGCATGAAAAGTCTGGATGCAAAGGCCTTTTGATGCAGATTTTAAGTTGCCATTAATTACAGAGATATTTTTTCTGTCTCCATTTCATCCAGAGCACACGTTACAAGAGATAATTGCTTCTGGAATGCAATTAGGCTGTAAATTTTTTATATTAAAAGCAATGCATTAATACAATGCTTATTCTGGTCTTTTATACAGTAATACCTTTTAGAAACAAGGAATTGCTCTGTGTTCAGTGCCAATGCACATATATGTTCCTTTTTTTAGGAAAGGATTTTGTAACTGGTAGCAAGTAGCTGCGATAATTGTCTGTTTTCTGCTGCAATCTTTCTATTCCACCAATTGAGTCCTCCCTCAGCTGTGTGAGTATATTGAATCCAAGCTGCACTGCAGGAAAAAGATAAGTACTTGTTCTGATTGAGAAGAATCGAAATGCATGGCGTTTTCTACTGACATTGAAGACTTGCTTTATTACTTTTTACCAGGAAAAAAATATATGTGCTTAGAAACATGACTCATATTTCAGGCAAGGAGTTGTTTACGGCTGGCAGCATCCCTTCATTTAGTGCTGTCCACTGTGGAAGAAAGGAGAAACACAAAATTCTCACTCCCAGTTGCTCAGAAGAGGGCAGATATGGCATTAGGTCTCAGCTGAGCCCTCAGACCCAGAAATGCATTAAAGTAGATGTCACTTAAGCTGGGAAAGTAGGAGGAGGAGATGAAGGAGAAGGAGGAGGAGAAGGAGGAGGAGGAGAAGGGAACTATTTGTGTAGCCATTGAGGAATGTTACCGTGATACAATTATCAGATGTATCTCTCTGCTCTTAGCAAGAGGAGGATTTTAAAAGGAACTAAAAGACACTGTAGAAGGTATGGGGAGTAGAAAACATGGTGTATATTTGATAAGAACAGGGAATTATGTATCTAGCTTAAAAAAAATCCAATCTTTCATTTTCCCAGAAGAAGGACTAAAGTAGGCACTATTATTTTAATAGAGTTTTAAAAATTCTTGTTAGTACTGAGTAAATATGTACTTCTAAAGACTGTGAAATAACTATAAAACTGTCATCTCCTATGAGGAATGACTTCAATGTGCAAGCACAGCCTCTTAAATCTCTCCTTCACACACTTTTTCTCCAGGCTAACCCCAGCCCTCTGACCCCCAGCATGTGCTGTTCACACATTCTTTCTTATGCCAAAACACAGCATCTCACTGAGGCAGTAGCCCACACTGGGCCAGGAAAAGGACTTTTCTGGACAGTCTGATGATTAGCCCCAGCTAAACCGCCTAGGTGTGGAGGGTCCTGCACATATCAGTGCCTCTCACAGTCCTGAGAGAGGCTATCTCTGCCAGTGCTCCCCGTGAGTGCCCTGTGGTCCCTAACTCCTGCTCCCACTGCAGCGTCCATGGTGTTTTCTAGCGTCAGCTATGTCGGATTTCCCAGACTTCTTACCATGCTGCTATTTATTTGCCACAGCTGGAATGATTTCAGCCCTAGCTGACTCAAAAGCTTCACTGAAGCATCTCCGCTCCAGCTCAGTCCTCAGTGGAGAATATGCACAACAGGTACAATTTCATAAGCAGCCCACACAAAGCTCCCACAGAAACCAAAGGTACTTTCTGGGATACATTGTAGAGTCTGCTCAGTGAGGAAACCCGTGCTAAATATAACAACAAATTGCTGCTTAATGAGTAAGATTTCATTTGGCAGAAAGGATTCCTCCACCAACTTCATCGGCAAAAACACTGAAGGTGTGGGAAGCCTTGTAATGGAGAGGCGAAGGAAGGCGGGGTGGCAGGGTGAGATTGGGGTGTGGTCTGGAAGTAAATAATCAAGCAGATCCTTCAAATTTTTCAGAACCTGAACAAGTTCATGCATTTTCATAGGAGGACAGCAATTTGCCTAAGCCCAAGACAGTCTTTTCAATGTGACAAATGCAATGGAATAAAATGCATTTACCACATATTATTCTTATAGGAAAAAAAAGTATTTCTATAGAAATACAATAATACTGCAAATATTTTCTATGGGAAATCACACATATAGACACTGATTTTGAATGGCAAGGTTTATTGAAGGGAAAAAAAAAGAAAAAAGCAAGTTTCCAAGAGATTTTGCATGAGAAAGACTGAGTAACTTATTACATTTAGAAAAGATATGCTAAAGATGCTAAAGATGCCAAAGAAGAGACGAAACTACCACTGCTGGTAGTCATGATGCAGTTGGCTAGCGGCCTGGGAAATCTCAGTTCTTGCAGGTTAAAGTGGAACTGGGGATCAAATTTTCTCTCTAGTGGGAAAGTCTGTGCAGGGAAGGTGAAGCTACCACACAGTGCCTGGCATCCTTGCAGACATCAGTGTTCCACCCAGCTCTCAGGAAGTGCGCTCTGTTTGCACTTGGTTGGTATGAATGCAAATTGGCAGCACTCCTCCCTGGTCTGTGTGCTGTGGAAGGCTGAAATAATAGCATATAAGCCTGAAAAACAGGAAATCTAATTATTGGAATACTGCAATTAATATAATAGGGTGATTGAGAGTGCATCTGGTAAACAACTAGACAGTAGGCCAATGAGGAGGATGTCTGGAGTCCATCAAAGGGCTGTCTGAGGCCTTCACAGGGCACCTGAGGTATTTTATGACAAAGAAATCCAAATATAGCCCTTGAAGTCGTACAGCATAAACTGAACACATCGTGGTGCTAATGACAGGTTCTGGACTACATGCTTCACCTAAGGATAGAATAAATACCTCATTTAAAACACGTGCCAAACGCATGATACACGGTAACAACAAAAAGGCATGACGCAAACAATCAAGGACTGATTAAACCCAAGTCCTGGGGAGCCAGTGATGAGCACTGCCTCCATGGCATTCGCCTCCTTCACCCAAACCCAGGTGCTGCAGGTTGCTCAGACATGGCAGGACACCAGAATCCAGTGCCCAGGCTGCTGGTTCCTTGCTCCTCTGGTAGGCATGCAAGACGTCATCAAAAAACCCCTCAAAGCCATGCAGCTTTGAGTGTCTCCCCCAGAAAGCACCTGAGGTGGGGAGGGGAGGGAAAGGGGTGCAGGGGAGGCCAGGGAGCCGCTGCCCTGCCATTGACCTGGCACAGTTACTCACTGCTGGGATGGCTCATCTCTGCCCGTGGCTATCAGAGGAGGGAGGGCAGGAGTGACTTGGAAAAACACACAAAGGCAGAGCTGTGCACAGCCAGACAGAGCGAATCCCAGTGAGGCTTGTGCTTCTTCCCCCTCCTGCACCCCTAGAAACTTCGGAAAAGTCAGACTGACTACATAAACACACACACACAACAAAGAATTATTTACACAGGCACAGCAGAGGAGAATTTTTACAATGACATGAGCTCCGGTGTCAGAGTCATTGCTGCCAAGGCACAGCCATTCCATGTACAGGGGGGGCTACAGCATGCTCATGGGAATTTTGGCAAAAATATGGGCTCAGGCCATGGTAAAGTAGTAGGATGTTTGTTGCCAGGGATGCAGCCTTGTCTTTGGGGGAAAAAACGGTGTATAACTTGATTAACCCCCAAGCTGTTGGAGCAAGGGAGTTTGCTCCAGACCCTAGCAGACAGACTGCTGGCCTTGAGGGCTGAAGGTCCAAATTCTTGCACTGAAAGCATGAGAATATTGCTTCCTTTCCTCCTGGAGATATTTCTCGCTGCCTGGATGATTCAATACCTACTGGATGGCAGCACGACAGGCTGGGGAGACATGACTCTGGGTGTTCACCTGAGGCACGAGCATCGAGTTCAAAGCTGCGCCCCAATTAACAGGTGCCAATACAAAGTGAAACTGCTCTGCTCTAGATGCCTCATTCTGCAGCTGGGGCAGAGAAGGACTCTGCACTGTCATCTGTTCACCCTTCCCTCCCTTTTCCTTGTCAAGCTTTAGTGTTTGGTAGTCCATCATCCCGTGATGCAGGAAGACAACCGGAAAACTGGAAGAAATGAACAGAATGTATTTTAGAGGATTTATGTTCCAGTAAGGAGAATTTGCATCAGATACAAAAGAATCTGTACATTACATTTTTTAAAAAGACAGTGACTTTAAAATGCTTTCAGGATCAGTAAAATAAAGTAAGAAGGAATTCAAGACACAGTGACAAATTTCAAAACACAATATATCATACTTAGTCTATTACCCTGTTCTTTCTCCCTAAAGGGTTAAAATACCTTTTATGAGAGGAAGAAGGTTAATATAATTTATGCTAGAAAGTATGATTACTATGGCAGAGAAATCAGGGCAAGTATTTTTATTCATGCCCACAATTTAGCAATGACAATTTACTTTTCTAATGCCTGTGGGACACCGCTGAAGAGCTGTAAATTATATTATCAGCCACAGCTCAGCACATCAATACCACACACACAGGACTGGCATCCTGGCAGGGCAGCAGAACAAAGAGGGCCCAAGCAGGAGAGCAGGAAGAACCCCTTTACATCCTGCAGCCTTGTGTGTTGCCTTTCCACCTGTAAGTCATTTGTCAGCGGGGTTAAACCAGGGGTGAATTTATCTGTTATCTGCAGAACTTTTCAATAGCCATATTGTTGCTGTCGCTGTATTGCCACTTGAAGAGAGTCATGGCATATGGGATGTACTGAACACAGAAATCCTTCAATTATTCACCAAATTCTGTGAAACTTGTAGGCGGCTCAGTACTCAAGCAAACAGCACTTGCAGCTCCC
The DNA here is from genome assembly GCA_013397895.1 of Origma solitaria. Lineage (NCBI taxonomy): Eukaryota > Metazoa > Chordata > Aves > Passeriformes > Acanthizidae > Origma > Origma solitaria. The sequence goes on from VZRL01006339.1 coordinate 49,935, forward strand.
AATTACTAGAAGGATGGCCATGCACAAGCCCACAGCGTACTTGAGAAATTAGGAGGTATTAAGCATGGATCAGGAGAGGTGAATAATTTCAGATTTTTCTATACGTCTGTTGCTAACAGTTCTGAACATGTAATGGTTAGTTCTGAGCATGTTTATAACACCAGGTCTTCAGCTCTTTAAGGCAGAGCCCATTTCTTGGGATGGTGCATTTCAAATAAAGCAAGCTCTCAACATATATGGCCTCTCAAAAATCTAGTTATTGCAATGGACATAAATCAATAAATAAAACACAGGCTAGTCTTGTCAGAGGAGGTTTTGTATGCAAATGTTAGCCTCTGAATAAACGCTATGTTATACTGATTGAAAGATGTGCAAACAGAAGTTTTCAAGTCAACAACTCACCTTTGGTGGGATATACAAAGAGAAATATAGGGTATGATAGAGCCCATGTCAAAGGATTATTTAGGTAGTCCTGAGGGGAAATGAGAGCATATGAGCAACTCAGAAAGTGTCATAGAAAAGTAAGGGGAATATCCTGCAATATAGGTTATGACAGCTGGGACTGAGTGTGTTATTTCAGATCTACTCAGACTGAACTAGAAAAATAAACTGGGAAGGAGCTGCTTTCCTGGCTCTGAAGAGGGTGGGGAAAGCCAGGTGGCTAGGGATGTGCAGAACGTATTTTGGGAGCTACAGATTAAAAGAAGACAGAATTCTTGCTACTGTGTCATATTGCAGGGACAGTTGCCATAGCATCATTTGCTCTAAGAATAGATTTCTATAGCCTGGCAGCAGGTCAAAATATTTATAAGAGTTAGGATTTTTTTCAAGGCCAATTCAAACAAAATGCAGGTCCCTGTACAGAACTGCTGAAAAGCACATAAGGTAACTCACACAACGTAGCCCCTATCTAGAATGAGTTGGGGCAACTAGGACACAGGCGTGTCGTGTCTGGCAAGAGCTTCCACAAAAATCAAAGCAGTCATTCTGTCTTGCCTGAGCCTTTAACTGGGAGACAAAGAAACAGAGCATGGGCTGCGAATCAAAGCAGAAGATTTTGTAAAAGAGAGGTATGTCTGAGACAGAACAATGACTTGAAATGCTTTTTCCTCTCATCCACTGTTTTTTTCCCTCATAGGGAACTTGGCAGCTCTCTGCACTCCTTACGGTGCAGAAAAGAGATTTCTGAGTCCAAATCAGGACTCTGTCTGTCCTGTTGTCTCCAGAATGTGGCTGGCAATCCAGCTGCCCCTGTCAGAAGCAGATCAAGGGCATCATGACACAGCTGCCCCTTCCGGGCACAGAAGTAACTTGCCCCAAAGCAGGAGTCTGGAGGCAGTAGCTAGAAGCAGGATCCCTAATTGAGCTTGCATTGTGCATTGATGCAGCATGGGAACTGTCCTTGCTTCCCCAGCAACTATGAGACAGATTTAAAAAGATGTTGAGCAGCACAAAACAGTTTCCAACACTGTGGTAAAAACAGAATCTGGTCAGGGAAACACAGTGCTTTTAACAGAACTGCAATGCCTTAGATCTACCTTTACTCCCTCACCCACATGTGGCTGCACACCTGGACCACACCATCAGGGCAAAATGTACAAGCATCTCTCATGACATAGACAGGGGTTGAAAGGTGGAACTCAGGCTGTTCTTCAGGAAGAAGAATAAAATGTGATGAGAGTCTCCATAAAACAACCTCTTTTTCACTTAGGACACTTCTGACATGAGACAATATTCATTTATGAGTATCACAGTTTCACACCTCAATCACACATTTGATTAAACCTGAGAAGCTTATTGCAGAAACAGGCAAGCTATGAGCACAGAGTACTTTCTCCTCTTTAGCAGTACTGGGGGATTACAGTGGAAAAATCAAAGAATGAAATAAAAGGGTGAGCAAGAATGGAAAGGCAAGCACTAGAGCCTGTCACTGTTAGGGAATATCAATTAAACACAGAGACTCCATGGAAAAATGGTGATACACTCTGTGGCTCTGAGTGCTGCTGCAGAACAAGTAGCTTGTTCTGTGCAGAGTATCTGCTCATTGCTTATCTATCACCCCTATAAGCAGATCATGATTCAAAACTAGGGTCTACAAAATAAATGCAATGGCCAGGGGCTTAATACTGACATAAAATCTGCAGGCTATTCTTAAAACTCACCAATGCACTCATATCTTCTTATTATTCCTTCCTGATGTGTTTGAGCTACACATGACCTTACCACAGCATCAGCATGATGAAGCATTTTTTATTTTCTCACTGTGATGTTCACATGAAGACATTTGCTGACTGTATGCAATTGTTCCATGAACATTTGTATGGTGCATCTCTTCCTGTTTAACCACACATTCCTATACCAGCTCCCCTTTTATTCAATTAAATATCATCATTTGAGAGGTTGATACAAGCTGGGCTGCAGTGCCAGCCACACATTCTAAAAGGATTTCCCATAGGGTGAGTAAGAGGATCCAAAGTGAGGTATGGACATGTCCTTAAGTTTTTGTGTCTTAGTGCTTGTCTTATTGAAGAGAACAGTTGTCAGTGTACTGAAAGAGGCCCTTGGGAGAAAACCAAAAAATGCTATGGGCAAAAAAACCCCCAGAATATCCTATCAGCAAAACACACAGCATGCCTTCCTCTTAAATACAGCCTAATTTACCAGTCCCATGAAATGCACAGCTCTGTTTGTGCTGACACGTAGCGAGGATGATGTTGATAGCACAGCTCTAAAATAGAATTCAGTGCATACAGTCATTAAGGCGACCTCTTATTATTTGGAATGTCCCATTGCAAGGCCATCTTTGAAGCTGTGTAGGAGTGTGAAGAGATGGATCCTCTCAGCATACGAAGTCTTTGCAACCAGTGTGAAGGTTTAGCCAGCTGAGAGCAAGCATACAGGATGTGTGTAGGAGTAGAAAACTAAAAAAAAGTAAGCCAAAACAGACCCAGTGGGGTCACTTTTCTGAAAGTGTTCTATCTGGGTCAAAACCAAGGCCTTCTGCAGAGCACACAGTTACAGGACAGAGGACTGCAGGCAGAGAGGAGTCATTGGAAGCAGGCATACAGCTCCTTGAAGAAAAATCATTGCCTCAGCAGTGTGTGAGACAGGGTCAGGAACCTGTAAAACCACTTTACAGTGACTGCAGCATGGCCTGCGCTGAGCTGTGTGGGGCACCACCAGAGCACAGAGTGCTGCTCGGAGCTGTAAGGTTGCAGAGTGGACACAGGCAGCTTCCCCTGAACAAGCTGGCAAATCTGAATTGCAGACTCACGTTAAACTTGCCACCATTCTCACGAATGTAATTTTTATGTTTTTCCCTGCCTTTCTAAGAGACACAGGGTTTGCCGCATCACTTGGGAATGTACCTGCTCACAGTTTGTGCTGGGGTAGGAGGAGTGGAGACCCAGCCCCAACACCAGCCCTTCTTACAGGGACATCCCAGTGGAGAGGTGGAGAGCCCCCCCTGCATCCTTTCATTTGGTGGGTTTATCTGTGGCCTTTTTGCTTCCCATCTTGGCTTTAGTCTAGATTAGAGGTAATTTTTTTGGACATGATTATGGTACTAAGGCTCACTTGGTGGGAAATGTAATGATGATGCTACCAATAACTAATACATGTATTCTGATTTATTCCCTCTATAGAAATGAGAGGTTTTGGGTCATAATGAGACAGAGAAACATTTTTATCCCCAGATATCTGATATCAAATGAATATTTGCACTTGAACTAAAAATAAAGGTGTCCTCCAGATTAGGGTGACAACACACTTCATTTCCCTGTATTTTGCCCCCTATGGGAGTGCCATACTCCCAGTCTTGCCAATCCTTGCCATTGACTCCTCAGCCAGTTTTCTTTTGCTGAGACTTTCTTGTTTCGTCTTCCCCTTTTCCTCCCTCTTTTGCTGTCAAGCTCTTTCTCCATTGCTCAGGACTGTGCAGAGTTAACAGCTCCATCTCTGTCATTTGTCACTGCTGCTTTTCCCAGTCACCTGTCCTAATTTCTGTGCACACCTCACATTGAATTAGTGGTGAGGGGAGACACTAAGCTTGAAGGCAGCAGTGGGGAAGCAACTGAATTTGTAGCCGTAGCTTTGAGATACCAAACTTATGTGAGAAATGTTCTCAACACACATTGCTGCTGGTGATCAGAGGAGAGAAAAGCACCTATTGTTTTCCTTTCATGCTCTAGGCTCTCCCAGCGATATTTTTGCTCACTGTGTTTTTTATGCCTCAGATTATGCATTTCACAGGAAGTCTCCTTGTATAAGATATTGTTGAGTAAATAACAGTTTACACAAATCAGCTGCAGGCTCAAAGATGTTACACACTGAAAGAAGTCAGCTGCATCTTCTTGTCATATCCTGTTGGTTAAATTATGTTAAGATGCTGAGACAGTGAGTCCATTGAAATCTTCATTGTTTTCTGTTTCAGCATCACTGGAACATACCCGATGTACAGAAGACTTGTCCTGTGGTTTTATAAAAGTGGCATTATTATTTACAGAACAACACTCAGGGCAACAAGCAAACATGGCCCATGTGAAGATCTGATAGGACTACTTTTCTATACTAGGGCAAATAAATAAAATACTAATAGCAAATTATTTTTGTAGTCTGTGTAGGACAATTTCAGAAAAGTCCCAGAAGTCAACAAAGAAAGTTTGTGACTCTCCACAAACTACTTCTTGAAATCTCAAAATGTGATCCACTGGAAATGAGAAAATAAAGTTTTGTAGACACAAGCAACACTTACCAGCCCTGGATGGCATAACATTTGGCAAACTGCTTAGTCTCAACAAACAAATAAGGAAATGTAAACAACTTGAAAATTTGGGAAATAATGTCAGCCCTGCTTTAACAGAATTGTCACAGCAGAAACTTCTAAAACAGAGAAACTTAATTTTTAAATGCAGTGTTTGCACATTTTTATTCAGACACAAGTTTCGATTTTTTTCCCCAGTTTGGCTGACCTAGATTTCACCTAAGTGCCTCATGTCTTTCTGGAGAAAGGGGGTTACGGCAGCTGCCCAAATTGTGGGAGCTGACTTGTTAAAAACCAAGCCAGACAGGCAGACAGCAGCTTGCCATCTAGGTCAAAAGCAATCTGGGTTTGCAAGTGGTTCTCCAACCACACAGGATTATGCTAGTTTTGCTCTTTTGCAAAAGGCACAGGAGGTCTGCCAGAGTGTAGTACTGAAATAGTGTGCCAAAAAAGACATTTCAAGTCAAAATTTAAAGTCTTAAATTTTTGATTCTAGGAAGACAAAAAAAAGGCTCACTTAAGAGAAAAACAGAAAATGCAGATGTGTTTCAATTCAGTTTCAGGCTGTCCTTCCACCACAACTGTGCAGCAGGAGAGTCAACATCCTGGGACAGGCTGACACAGTACCTGCTTTTACCCTTGAATACTCAACACCTTATGAGAGACCTAAATACAAGTTTTGAAAGGTTCCACAGGAAGAAGGAAAAAAGTGAAATACAGTGAGACAAAAATGTATAGACACAACCATTCATGCTCTATAAATGCATATATTTGAAAGTAGTGGAGGAATGTACTGTCAGAGTGTTGCAAAGCATGGTTTTGAAAGTACAAAGAAAATGTCCTATTAAAGGCCAGTGGAAAAGAGCAGAGACACATGCTGCCTTTATCTTTTTGTTCCACAGGAGTGGTAAATAAGGAGCACCTGCAGCACTTTCCACAGCATCCCTTTCCATATGTGCCTGGTGGAGCCTCAGGCAGACACTGTGCTCTGAGCACCACAAGAAGCACCAACAGCCTCATCCAGGTGGTTCCATGGGCTGACATGGCCATCACACACTAAATAGCTTTCACACACCGTCTCAGGCATCACAACCCCACTTACTGAAGCCTCCTGGAGGCCATCCTCTATGCCTAAAAAAGTAAATAGAATTTTTATATTTATATTTGACTTTCCAGATGGATCAACACCAGCTGCTTCCACGTCATGAGTCACCCCCAGTGGCAGCACCACCAAGGAGTCCACCAAGCCTTTTGCATGTGTGTTCCCACCACACTGGGGACCCTTGGCTGGACCCCCTCCAACCAAGCCATGGCTATGACACCTGTGTGAGTCCTCCTGGAATTTATCCTCTGGGGCTGATAGGCAGAAGTCCCTTTGATGACAGTCTGGAGGGGAAACAACTGTCTAGTGCATGTTTCTGGTCTGCAAAGTGGCTGGGGAAGAAACATGGGTTTGCCTGTGTTAGTCCCCAGCATATCCTCGGGTGCCCATGTCGTAGATCATCGCCCTTGTGGCAGCACTGATTATAAACCTGTTTGCAAGATGGGATTCAGCCCTGCTGAAGCACAGATCCTAAAGCTGTGGATGATCTCAGCTGAGGATTCACAGCAATAAGGGCAGTCTTAATCTCCCTGAGGAACACAGATGCAGTCACACAGTTGGAAATAGCAGCATGCATGCAGTAAACAAGTGCAGCATTAGCTGCCCTCCATCCACACGCCAGCACTACCTGGCCAGTGCAAGGGGCATCTCAGGCCCCTGACACCCACCCACATGAACCCCAGGCACTCAGTTTCCCCACCAAGCACCTGTTGTGTCTTTGCTGTGTGATTGCTGCATTTCCACGCAGAACTTCACCTCCGCTATCGCAGGTAGTGAGAAGTGTTGTAACACCATGGCCTCTACATGGGCAGCTGGAATTTGGGAAAGCTGGAATCATCTGCAGCAATCAGCCACTGTCCCAGGAAGAAGAATACACTGTCCTGAACCGACCAGAAATTCAGCCGAGGTCTTAATGGTCAACCCATTGTCACTGATGCTTCTTCTGCTTAAGGAAATAACTATTACAGACTGTTCTTGCTGTTTTAGCATGGTAACTGAGTATCGCATGAGAAACTCCCTTTTTGCAATTTGCAAATTTGTTTCTAGTGCTTTAAATTGCACAAAGGAGGACTAAAGGAATGGGATTATCAGCAGCTCAGGCAGGTCTGCTGCTAGCTGGGCCTTTTCACAGGCTGTGCCAGGCCAAACTTCCCCAGCCTGTCAATTTCCTCATGAGACCGGTGCAGACACTAGAGCCATGGAAAAGAGAGCTTTGACCTGACAGTGCAAGCTGATGGGGTGGCTTGTGTGATTGGGCTGTAGTGTCCACATCAGAGTGCTACAGAAGAAAGCTGCTCTGTAGGCACCAGTGGGAGAAAAAAAATCCATCTGTGCACTTCAGAATTGTGAATTGAATAGAGCCAAGAAAGAGTTAGCACTTAAGACAGTCTTCAACCTTCAATAACAGAATGGTTGGGGTAGGAAGGGACCTTAAAGACCATCTAGTCACAACCTACCTGTCATGGGCAAAGACACCTCCCACGAGACCAGGTTGCTCCAAGCCCTGTGCAATCTGGTCTGGAACGCTTCCAGGGATGGAGCATCCCCAGCTTCTGTGGGCAACTTGTTCCAGTGCCTCACCACCCTCATGGTAAAACATTTCTTCCTAATAGCTAATCTAAATCTTTCCTCTTTCAGTTTAAAGCCATCTCCCCTTGTCCTATCACTACATGCCCTTGTAAGACACACCTCTCCAGCTTTCTTATAGGCCCCTTTATGTACTGGAATGTTCTGTAATGTCTCCCCAGAGCCTTCTCTTCTCTAGACTGAAAAATCTCAACTCTGTCAGCCTTTCCTCTTAGGAGAGGTGCTCCAACCCCCCTGATCATCTTTGTGTCCCTCCTCTGAACTCAGTGCAAGAAGAATACATCCTTTTTGTGCTGGGGACGCCAGGACTGGTTACAGCACTCCAGGTGGAGTCTCACCAGAGAGGGAGGAACAGAAGTGCAAAATCACCTCCCTCAACCTGCTGGTCATGTTGCTTCTGATGCAGGCCAGGATATGGTTGGCTTTTTGGGCTGCCAGTGCACATTGCTGAGAGCATTCCCTACACCAGTACCCCACATCCTTCTCTGCTCTCAATCCCTTCATTCCCCAGCCTGTGTTGATACTGGAGGCTCCTCCTCAAGCCTGTCAAGGTCCCTCTGGGTGAACATTTTCTTGATAATGTGGGTGTGAACAAAGGGCTGGTTCTGCATTTGTTTCTGCACCAGTGAGGTTTTAGATGCCAGCAGCTTAAGTGAGAGGAGAGCTGCTCCTCAAAGCCAGCTCTGCAAGCCTGGCACCTCATGCTGTCCTGGGACACATTGTCCCCTCCGCAGCCTCACAGACACTCTCTGGCAGCAGCAGCTCTGCACAGCGCGTGGCAGGCTCCCAGGAGGGGAACAGAGACAGCTTTGTGTTCTCACCCGTCACCAGCAGGCTCCTCTGGATGTCAGCCCCACAGGACTGGCTGCTGCTGCCCTGCCACATCCATATCGGGACGAGCTGGGCTGCCCAGCCAGGCACTGCGGGAGAGGTGACTGCTCAGAAGTGGCTGGGAGAAGTGATGCCAGCAGCTCGCTGCAGGGGACTGTGGCACCTTGCTCCATTATAGGAGGAAAAGACAGGAACAACAACCCAAGCGGGGCAACCTCTGCTCCTTCCAGCTCTGTGCTGACCAGGAGTGGTGGAGATGGGCTCAGAGCCTGAGTCAGCTCTCCTCTGCTCAGTGAGCAGCCTGTCTGCTGAGGCCACCAGCACTGGTGACAGCGTGTGACAGGAAATGCAAGTGCCTCATTAGGCCTTAAATTGGCCAGTCATTAAATTGTCCCTCATTAGCAACTAAGTGATTTCACATATGTCCCTGGCTATACTTTGAAAAAGATTATTGTTAATTGTGGCAGGACTCAAGCAGTGGCGTGGAGGTGGAAGTTGTGGTCTGGTGCTGCCACTGCCCTCACATCCAGCACAGGAAACAGAGCCATTTTACAGTCATGCTCCTCACTGCTGCTTCTTAATGTCTGTTCGTCAAATTATTTTAAATAACCCTGGGACAGTTACAATGCAAGTTATGGACCCTACTGCTGAAATTGTTCTCAGTTTTGATTATTTAGGTTTTTGACACTGGCTTAGACAATTAAAAGGAATAGGAAAACCCAGTGCTTGATGTCAGCTTAACAATGCCAGTCTCTTTTCTCCATCCTCCTATTATTCCATTGCCTTTTCCTCTCTAAGGCATGCATAATTCTCTTATTGGGGAATAATTTATGAAAAAAATGCTACATTTCAATCATGACCTGAGCTTTTTTATTGAAGTCCTTTACCATTGCTTGCCATGAAAGATCTCTTGTCATGCTATTATGTGAAACTACAGAACACAACATGCTTCTTTCTAATGTCTTCACTTCTTTTGGTCTCCTTGTTTACAAACCCCTTTGTAGGAAACAAGTCTCTTTCTTGCGGTAATTTACTCTATGTGGCAGTTTCCAGCAGCACAAACAACCTTTCTGAGCTGCAGTTCCTAGCACAGCTGTTACGCACAAAAGTAAAGATCGCCTTGTGCACGCTCAGTGATTTCCTAAAGCTAAAGGTTTTCTTCTTTCACACAGATGAAGTGCTGCGTGTACATGTGTGCATGCACATTTGTCTGTCTGGATAAGTTCTGTGCTATACCCACATACCCTCAATGCAAGTGCACTACAGCTCAGATTTCCCATTCCATACATTTAAGATGAGTGCTTGGTTCAGACCATGGTCAGAAAAGAGAGACTGCGTGCATGCAGTACTCTGCATCCCATGAGGCAGACACCAAACCACCCTATGGCTTCAACACTCCATCTGTCCCCTGGATGTTAATGCCTCTCCCAGCAAAAACTGCTGAAACACACACAATGTAAATTGGCTTCAGATGATAAGGAATCAGAGGAAAAATCAACTATAAGGCAACAGGTACAGAAATGCCCCTTAGTCCCTAGGGGGAGGGCAGGGAGGAAAGAAGATACTTCTGGACTTGCACCCTTTGCTTTACACGTTGGAGTTTTAAAGGGACAGAAGGATTTTTAAATGGCGTGCTTTGGCACAGAATGCCATGGCAACATCACTGACCATGGCTGGAGGAATTTTTGATCCTCACAGAGAGCCCAGACTCTCCTCCATGGGAGGGTACCACTGCCACCAGCACCAGTGCTCTGAAGGTGACAGTACTGTCACAGCAACACGTCACTGCCCCGGCTGTAGCCCAGGGATAATGTCCCTTGGGAGCACTCTTGCTACTGCCTGAGGCACCACAGCAAATACACAAAAGGATGACACTTTGAAGGAGAAGGCATGGCATTTCTCCACCTGGCTTTTTATCCCTGGTTAGTTTAAAGAGATTCTATTTTGAGTTTCAACAGTCTCTGAGAGAGGAGCAGTGGACAGGGGAGAGCTAAGTTAGTTAAAAATGCATGGTAAGTCCCTGCAGTACCTGCAGGAATAGCTCTTCCATGTGGGTGTATTAACTCTACTTGAACCCCTCCCTGCAAGTATAATGATGCTAGTCATGACATGATACATGGGGCTCAATAACAGATGCAACTCTGTGTTCAGGAGTATTTTGCATACTGCATGGATTATTAACCTCTCAAGAGCAGGCAGGTGAGAAATGTTTTTTTTTCCTTTTTATCCAAAGAATAATTGACTTCTAGGTAGGAAAGAGGCATATTTTCCCCCTTTCATTAAGACAAGCATTTTGGAGATTGATCTGATGAAGTTGTTGACCTTCTTCTTCAAGAAAGTTTCACTTTGGGTAAGAACTGGCCTGCTTTAAGCCCCCCTAAAATTAAATTTCACTCCAAACTTAATCAAACATAGATGTGCTGTTTGCAAAGTAACAGTACAGTCATGCCACTTGAAGTGCAGCAGTTCATCTGCATGAAGTAACTTTAAAGCAGGAAAATGCTCGTCATAAATGTAAGCAATTAGTTTGGTGGAGCTGAGAAGGGTAGCACAGACAGCATTGTGGGAGGCTCAGAAGAAAGCTAGGATGATTTTTAGGGTTTCTCAAGGAGGTAGCTTCACCGGGGGCCTTGTTAGAGTAGATCTTACACAGAGCACAGCTCTCTGAAAACTGCTGAAATAAAATTATGGTAATTTCAATGAGATAGCTGGGGAAAATGCAAGATTTTAATATTCAGGAGGGTCAACATGACATTATTTACTTGCTTGTTTATTTAGAGGCAACTTTATTTGTGATGTCAAGAGCACTCAAGAGGCTCATTCTGGGATCTGGCAATATGTTTATTTTATAACTGTGAGATATTTTTAAGCAGAGCAGAAGGAACTGTGCAGTGACCTTGCATCATGAAAGCAGCACATTAGCAGGTTAGAGAAGTATTTTTTCCCTTGAAAATGCACACACATATTTTAGCAATTAGTTAATGTATTAGAGATCATCTTTTCCTGTAAAAGGGCTTTGAAGTAATAAAAAGCAGAAATAGTATCTTTTGGTCAAGCTTGGTTTACAGCACACTGTCTGAGACCCCAGGAGACCCCAGGCTTCCTTCCTCCATCTGCTACAAGTTCCCTGTGTTGTCTTGTCAGTATACTATTTCTGTTTTCTCTGTTTCTTTGCCTAATAGTAAAATGGCAGTGCATCTCTAGGGAATGTTTTGTGACTTAAATAATTTGCCCTAGGACCTAGGATGACAGGTTCCATCAAAGTCTGGTGATAAATACAGTCAAGTTTGCAATTTAATTAAAGTGCTCCAATTATTTAGGGAAGAAGAAATATAAACCAGAAGTTGCCAGATGTTCTTTGCAGTATTTTTAAAATTTCTTTGTCAATAAATTAGCAAGATTTTGTGCTCCTGGGAAGTTTTCTTCAGTTTTCAGTCCCTTCTTGTATCCCCTGTTAGAAAGAAATCCATACCAGCAGTACTTATTTTAAGAGCGGTGTGAATTATTTTCTTCAGACCCATGGCCTTATACAAAAGATATTGATGCAAACAAAAAAAAACCCCAAACTTACCGTGGTTTACTCTGGAATAGATATCACCATTCACTTGCTCTTCAGCATGTGGAAAGATGTATTTAAACCACCTCCTTTAAAATGCAACCCAGTCATGGAGAAGAGTGTGCATCATAGGGACAGAAGGGAGAAACACAGAATAGCAGAATGGTTTGGGTTGGAAGGCACCTTAAAGATCATTGTTGCAATCCTCCTGCCACCGTCAGGGACACCTTGCACTGGACCAGTTTGCTCAGAGCTAGCTCCAACCAGACCTTGGACACTTCCAGGGATGGGGTAACTACAGCACCTCTGGGCAACCTGTTCCAGTGCCTCACCACACTTGTAGTAAAGAACTCTAATATCCAATCTAAATCTTTCCTCTTTCAGTTTAAAGCCATCATTCCTTGTCTTATCACAACATGTCCTGGTAAAAAAGGCCTTCTCCAGTCTCTTGTAGGCCCATCTTAAATATTGATGCAATATCGTCTTCCTGGAACCTACTTGTCTTCAGGCTGAACAATCCCCAACTCTCTCAGCCTGTCTTCATAGGAGAGGTGTTCCATTCCTCTCATCACCTTCACGGCCCTCCTCCCAACTTGCTCCAACAGATCCATGTCCTTTTTGTGTTGGGGACCTCAGAACTGGAGGCAGCTCTCCAAGTGGACTGAGCTCACCAGAGCAGACGGGCAGAATAACCTCACTCGACTGGCTAGCCACAGTGCTTTTGATTTGAGAAGTTATTCAATCCAGGTTGGAAAGATCAAAATAAATGCCTTGAGTTCTGTGGTCCTAAATATGTTTTTTCTGTATGATTTGCTCTAGAATTATAACTCAGACGACTCTGATAAGGTGCAGCGCTGGTCTCAGTGCAGGGCATATCTGTGTCCACACATCCCGTGTACCATTTACACACTGCACTGCCTGGCACTAATGTGTGAACAAGGAGCTGCTTTTGGCTCAAGGCAAATCCATGGCCATAGTGGCTCATCTGACATTTATCAGCTTCACCACTGACTTGATGAAAAATGAGGAAAACAGGGTTAAGTTCAGCAGTTGAGCCCCGAGACCGACAAATAGGTCACACTGTCTGGATTGCTAACAACAGGTGCTGTGTTCTGCCTGCTGCTCTAGTGCCTTTGGAGATGATGTCTGAGATTAGGGATGGAAGACCAAAATTCCCCACAGAGACCGCCCTTCAAAGACAGCTCTAGCAAATGTTGGCTAACATAAAAAGAATGGTTGGTTATTTCCAGGAAAGAATGTCTTTGAAGAGTAGCAAAGGCACACAGTGTGGAGACAGCCATATTTCTCTTTGAGAGGTCTTTCTAGTTAGCTTAGATGTTACAGATAAGAAACAAGAGTCTGGGAATAGACTAGGGAATATGCAAATCTTTGATAACAAATAATTTTCTGCCTACTAATGACAGTTATTTAATTTTGATGAGGCTCTTGGTTTTTGTTTGGGATGTCCTAAATATTTACAGCAGGCCTCAGACTCTGAAGTGTTCTGTGCAGAATGTATTGCTGGTCTGAGGGTCCAAGGACGTGTGCAGTGTCAAGAGTCGCCTTTAACTGACAGCCAGGCTCTAACCACACAAGGAGCTGTTGATTTCAAGCTTAGAAACACAGATAGTAGTGGGGTTTCTTTCCTCTTGAAATAAACCAACATGTATCAGCAATATGTTGATCACACTAGCTATGTAAAAACCTTTGATATTTACACACAGCACCCTGTTATTTTTCAGTTATCATACTTTCATCTTTTCACAGCAACTAACCTTCTAGCAGCTCCAGGACCCTGCATCATTCAGGTTTCACATGTGGACACTGTCTCATTGCTATAAATCACCTCTGGTCTGCAGGCTTCCATCACCTACAAATTCACTTCATAAAATCAGTCAAGGTCTTCAACTGCAAAGCTTTTAGGGCTTAAGACATGGTATACTACTTAGGCCCCATCTCATTGCTTCACAGCAGCCCTTGCCAGTCACAGTTCAGGTACTAAACACCCACAGGCATCTTAAGTTTCTGTTCTCAAAGGCTGGAGAAGAAACTTCTGACAACAGAACCCACATTTTGCATTTTCTTTCAAGGAGATGTGTTTATGTCCCAGTGTGACTGCCATCCTGTCAAAGTGAATCAAATGCCAAAAGATAGTCAGAAAAACCCACATTCATGTTACGAAGGGGAGCACACTAAATCCCCCCTCTATTTCCTCACAGATTCCTCCTTCATGATTCCCAGTGGTACTTGAGTTGGCAGAGATGGACACTTTGCAATGGGGGGCAGGGGAGAACCTTTTTATTGTACCATTGAGGATGATTTTCTCCTGCATTTTTACTGTCAGATTTTTAAAGGCAGGCATAATCCCTGCATGGATCAATTTGAAATTTCACACATGTGGTTCAGTTACGTCAATTTCCAAACCTTTACCCATTAACTTGCTTACTCTGAAAGGGTACAGCTGAAGGTGACCCCACACAGGTCACCATAGTTTTCTTTTCTTGTTGGCTCGTAGCTCTTACACTGAATTTCATCAGAACCTACTAACTCCATACACATAGTCTAAGTAGGTCATTCTGAATTTAGTTACTGCCCTCCTTCTGTACAAACCCAACCTTGTTACGTGTCTGTGGCTACGCTGAGCTGCACTCACCAGGGGAGAATTGCTGTAGGGTATAAACCTTCCACCCAAGATCACCATCAGCCTAAGAAGGGTGAGATCAACCCCACTGACCTCTCAGCAAGCTACTGACACTGTCATGAAGGCCTTAAGGCTGCCACAAACAGCATGTAAAAGAAAGGTGATCTGCATTGCAAAAAATGAAGAGAATGCATCCATCCCAAGCCTGTGGCTGAGGACAGACAGTACACCAGGTCTGCTCTAGCACTGTATTGATTTTACCACTTAGCTGTCAGTATTATTCTCTAACAGAGATTTTGATTTCCTAGCCAAATCTCCAGCCGGCAGATTGGTACTTGAAATTTAGTTGCTCTTTCTGTGAAGAATGATTACATATCTCTGCATCCTGGCTTTTGCAGGCCCCTTCATATGTTTGACAGATTAGTTGGTTTGACTTCCTGCTCTGGGGGTGACATGCAATGAATTCATCCCAGCCAAACTGGTGATTACACCACAGTTTGTACAGACTCCAGGTGGGACTGAAAATTACATGGCAGGAAGTCTTGAAATACCTGAGTAGATGACAATCAGGAAAATTACAGTCCTGGTGGGACTGACAGATTTAGAGAGGAAAATCAGAGCAGATCTTCGTGGAACAGAAGAGTTTGCAGGTATCAGCTTTTTGAGGTGTCTTTTAAGCCTGTGGCCTTCAAATTTTTTTGGTTGCTCACCCCTCTCAGTAAAAAAAAAATAAATATTTGAGCTAAATATTACATACATTATAAAAACTACATAAAAATAGAAATTAAAAAAGGCTGAAGTAAACACTGTTTTAAAACTATAATTTTATCTTGTTTATTAATGGTACAAAATATATTTTCTTCCTGCACTCTAGTCTTGCACATCACCTAGGGTTCAAGCCCCTGCACTTTGGAGACCCGTGTTGCACCCTACCAGACCAAGATGAGGCGGGGACTCCACACAGTGAGCTGTTGAAAGGTGGTTAGAAGGGAAAGGGACAAAAATAGCACTGTGCAATGAACACTGTGCTCATGTACCGCATGTCTCTGGCTATTCTAGGGCTGAGTGAAGCACAGTTTCTGAAACAAGATCTTCATTAGCTGCTCTTCTCAGGGCTCATTATCCACAGATGTTATCAGCACTTCTCAGTGCCAATCCAGACAGCTGCAAACTGTGTTCCAAGGGGTGCTGCAGGAAGAAAATACGCAAGCCCAGGGAGGGATTTTGCTGGTCCTGGTTTTACAAAAAGGAACATAGGGTGAAAAAGCCCATTCTTAGGCACTTAAGCAAGCAGTATATAGAATGACATGGGTCAGACCTGGCCAGATCCCCACTGCTGGGCAGGACACACAGGTGGCAGGTTCAGGATCCTGGGGGCAAAGAGCAGAGCTGCAGGATGGCAGTGTGCACTCAGCTTCAGACAAGATGAAGAAAAACAGGAACAGCTCACTAGCGTGAGATCAACCTGGTCTTGTATTTCAGTCAAGCATCAGTCAGGAATAACTGCTTACAGCAAGAGCGTAAAGGACAACACAAATATAAAGCAGTCCTTTCCCTAGCATGCAATCTGAAAATCAACATGTTTTCCTCATCATTGAGGGGCTCAGGCGCATGCAGGCTATGCAGCGTTTCCTTGAAGTGACAGTTTAACAATTTAATCCCTTTCTAGACCTAGAGGTACTTTTAGTCACTTCAGTCCTGTGGCAAAGTTGCAACAAAGAGTGCAAACTGCAGGTAAAATAGCATCCAGCACTGGGACTGCTTAAAGGCAGCAGCCAGCACCAGTACTCCTTACAGTGAGACCTTACTCATCACTTCCTAGTGATGGTGCAGTTTCTGCAACAGCTTTAGCATCCCCTCTCCAAGCCAGTGCAGGGGCTCCAGTTGTCCTAATCTGACTTTCAGCAAGTACATTCTGCTCTTCAACACAGCAGAAGCATACACTTCCCTGGAGAGTTTCCAACACTCAGTTCTTATGAAATGGATAATGCTTCTTTCATACTGAACCAGTGTACCTAAACAAACATATTTCAATAATGTAGCCATCAGTTTCAATTTAATTTGTTTATTCTGAGGGTCCATAACATATAAATTGCTAAATTTAGGTGAGGCAATTCTTTTGGTTTACAGTCAGTTGGTGTTAAATAGTTTAAAAAGAAGAGTAATCCAACTAACTTGGGGGTTCTTGGTTAGATTGTTAGCTTGTTTTCTTTTCACCAAGATGTTAAAATAATTTCTAAAAGGTGACAAAACAGTGCCATACTTGCTAATACTGTGTGTTGAGCTGCTGCTATGTCACACTTAATGGCTGTTTTCAGAAGCTTCATTGGTAGCAACAACTCTGGGCAATATTTCATCTGCTTTCATATATCAGTTGGCTTCTGTGCCTGGCCTAAAATCAAGATTCTGCTAGCAAAGCCACCTTCCTCTGGGTTAAAACCACTTGTTTTCACCTCAGAACAGAGTGGGAAATTTCAACCCGAGAAACAAAACCTTTCGTTTCTATAAGATCACACATTGCTGAATGATCTTTTCTTGCTTGAAGTTCAAGAGATTCTTTAGGAAAGGTTTTTACAATTAAATATTTTATTCAATTAAACCAGAAATTAAGTAACTCCCTAGTATACTTCTTGAGGAAAAGTAATTGAGCTCCTCAGAAGTGAATTTGCAAGTGGAAAATCCTCTACATTGCAAAGTGATAGTAGTACAGAGAAAACAGGACTGAACCCAAATACGCACTAATTTCTTACTGTTTTACTTTCAGATTTCTTTTCCATAACACCCATGAACACACATTATGCAAGAGCAGTAACTACATTTTCTTCCTGTCAAGACATCACACTTAAGACAACTGGAACACAATAGTCAGAACCGTATTAGTATCACTTTCTGTGGGACCGCAGGGCTTGCCCTCCCTGATACACACATGTCATACAGAGCAGGTGCTGCTTTGTTTGAGAGAGTCCAGAGCTGATTTGAGACACCCCAAAAACCAGGAGCAGCCTTCTTGGGTATCCGAGAGGCTGCAGCTGGGTCCCACAAAGCTAAACTCTGGCTGCAGTGAAATCTCACACACATCCCTGCAGGTGCCACAGGCCATGTGAGGTCCAGCTGCTGCCCCTCGAAGACCAGAGCAGGCGAGAGGGAAGTGTGGAGCGGGGCTATGCCACCAAACTTCTCATGCCAGCATCCACCTTGCACAAAGAGGAGGAGGCACAGACCTGGGGAAAGCAGCGGGGATCTGCAGTGGTTGAGCATTTTGCTATATTTTGCCTGGGTGTAATCCATACAGTTCAGCACCTGCTACAAACAGTTAATGGCACCCTATTAAAGCCACACAGATATGGGAATGCTCCTAACCCCTTGTAATATTTCACTTCACTTTGCTCCTTTGCTACACTTAATAGAACAGCAAAAGTGCATTAATGACAGGACTTTTCCTTTAGAGAAAAACTTACACGTGCTGAAGGAAATAAATGTTTTCTCATCTGTTTCTCATCATTATTCCTTACAAGACTATCTAACAAACAGTTCTATTAAAGACATGCAAACAGATTTGCAAGGAATTGTTAAGAAAAGGTCATGTCAAATTTAAAAGATTCTATTTTGATCTCTTTGGCAAATGAACCTTGAATAATATTTGTTTCAAAAGTCAGCTATTTTATTTCTGTTTACGAAGAACGAAGGATTATTAACTCTTAGCACTATTAATCAAAGAATAGCATCATGAGAAAGCAAAGTGAGCCCTAGATTTTTTTCTAACTGCTAATATCTTTGGCATTTTGTAAGGCATCAACTCAATTTATCATTCTCAAGGATCTCCTTTTTCCCTCTGCTCAGCTTGAAATGTCTGAGGTTCTCACCACACAGCTGTTGAACAACCTGATTTCCCACTGCTGCCTCTTGAGTGCTTCACTTTTCCAACCTGGGGATGCATAAACTGAGACATGACAAATAAGTAGATACATTTGAAATTAATAGACTTGAGTAACTTCTCAGAAGTTGATGGATTTTGGTGCTAGCAAGATAGCCACTTCGTCTCTCAGGTATTTCAGTAAAGATAATTATAAACATGAAAGACATTTTCAGAAGGTGGGTGGTTCCCTCCCATGGCCTCAGCACCCCATGTCATACTAAACCAGCAGTTCTCAGATTGCAGCCCTCTGAGAAGTGTCCAGGAGGCCAGCTGGGACCACCTTTGCTTCGAGAGGTGAGAGACTGTGAATCGCACAGGTGCTGCCAGTATCCACATGTGCATTGCCTAGCCAAATCCTCCCAGCTGGGCTGCTGCTGCTTCTGTGGCTGCAGAGATGCCATCTCATCCCTCTTCATTACAGAACAGGGGAGGAGCCCTGACTCCTCACCAGCCACCCCAGCAGCCATCAGAGGGGACTCTCACGTGGTGATCTTGCCCTCACTTGGCATCTCCCACTGCAGGTCAGTTGTCAGAGAAGCACACCAGCAGCTCCTTTCATTGAGATCTCCCCAAAATAAAGAACCTCCCTCAAAACAGCTCCAGCTGAGCAGTCTGGTCCACCAGACCTGTCTGCTGAGCATGTGGCAGGAAGGACGCACCCAGATCTTCCATCAAGTCACTTCAGTCACTGCTGCTGCTTGGCCAGCAGTCCATAGAGGAAGGTAGCCTGGGAGATTAGTTCCCTTTACATGTCATGCTATAAGCAGTGTGTGCCTGTCCCAGAGCAATAGGGGCATCTGTTTTTCCCTACCCATGCTGAGTTCTTGCTCCCAAATATTTTTAAAACTAAGGAAATTTTAAAAGGGGAGAGAGATAGGGAAAAAAGAAGGGGACAAAGAGAAAACTTCTCTTTGTTCTGCATTCGTTGCAGTTATTTGCATTACTTTCTGCCTGAGGATGAGTATTGATTCAGTCATGACCAGAAAAACGAACTGCAGCGCAACCCATGGAGATTAGAATCAAGTGGGCTGTTGGCAGTAGTAAGATATTTGGTATTAACAAACGTATAGACCCATAAACTAGTGAGCTGATATAAATATAATGATGGTAGGAGGGAGAGTCAGGCGACATAATCAAGCAGCTGCACTGTCAGAAGAAGTTTATAATAATCTTTGATCCCTTGTATCATCCCACAAATGTTAGTCCTTCTCATCAAGTTGTGACTGTGATGCTAGAAGATGAGGAGAGCAGTAAATAAATTTTAGGAATTGGTCTAAAAACAGTATCAAAATGCAGCTGTTTAAGATAAACAGCTGTCTGTGTAACAAAGTCATCCTTTTCTTATCAAACTGCTGTGTCATTTCCAGTTAATATCTGATTTTAGCCTCGTTTGAAACCAGTGTTCTTTGTAAATGAAACAGACATTTCTTCCTCACAAGCTTTTGGACAAGATTAGCATCACATTCGTTTTACACACTTCACTGGGGGCTCATGTCCTGCCATTGTTCACGAGGAGACATGGAACATCAAGTAAATCTTTCCCATTTAAATGTCTTCATGCTCGAACAACTTATATTTTAGTAAATGCTAAAATGCTATGGCAACACTGAGGTGGTGCCATAGAGGAAGTGAAATAGCAAATTCAGCATGAAGGATTACACACAGGCCACTCCTCCTGTTACAAAAGAAAACCACGAGGACATGACTGGGCATACCAACAGTCCCAACACACAGACTTTCCCACTCATGCCAGTTCATTTTACTGTGTAAGTGCCATTTAGTGGCTGTGTAATGCTTTGTCACCTGGTTTCCTGGGATAATTTCCAATGTTATGGTTTACTCCCTCCCTCCTTTTCTCATATAGCCTCTATTCAAATCAGACACTGAGGCAGCTTACTCCCAGCAGCAACGGAGAGCTAGAAATTTGTATTATGCAGATCTCACACTTCTTACTACTTTGCCTTCTAGAAGCATTAACAAGTTTTCTATCAACAAAAGAAAGGGCATGGCCTGGTCTGCATTACAGCATGCCGGAGCACCCTGCAGCCGCTGTTTTCCCAAGAAGGTGGCTTCTCTATGGACAGCAAAGGGTTCCTGTCTCTCCTCCTGCAATCTGGCACTGAGCTGTGCTGTAGATTAGCTAGCTACAAGTTTCACTGATCATAAAGGTGTTTGTAAGATAGGCAAGCTGTAACTACATCCTCTATGACCTGTCCCAATCTACAATCAGACCTCCCTAATGTCTCGTGTAGAGACTATGAAGACATTTATTTTAGGGGACATGCCACATAAAGCTCTACAAGAAGTTGAAAAAGAAGTATATTCTTAATGATAAATAATTCACTGGCTTGCTTCACTAAACTAAATTTCATGTGACTGACTGCCAGGGTTAGGTATGATAGGTAATGAGGATGAGTTTACTGAGGAACAACTGGGTGAGGCCGTCTACTTTGGGTTTCAGTCACAGAGGTATGCACTATTGTATTTCACATACGCCTAACCTCTAAAAGATCTTGCCCCTTTTTCCCTCTCCAACACTCCTTCAGCCAATTTAGTTGCCTCCAATTTTTGCAACAAAAATTTGCTCTTTGACAGTGTTCAGGTAAGGGTGATTTTTACACTCAAACCACCACATTTCATTATGGACTTTCACAACTATTAATCCACTTTCATTCTACCTGGAAAAACTGACAATACTGTATAAGATTTAAACAGCACTACTTTAAACCTGCATACCTGTTTTTTAATTAGTACTTGAAATCACTGGTATAGCTGGGAATCTGCCCCCAGTATTTTGCTGTGGACAAGTGCAGGTTTTTGCTGTGGACAAGGCCCTGCAGCTACTGTCAGTGCTAATTCATGGGATGGTGATTCAACGCCAAGGATGCCGACTGCACTGAGAAGCACTGCAGAAACTGTATTTTCTTGGTGCAGTGCAGGTTGCTTAGTGACCTGCCACCAAAACAAATGCATTCACTTGTATATTTAAAGAGCAGCCTTTCCTGAACGGTCCAGCGTTTTGTGGGGAACACCTGTTGCCTCCATGCTTGAAATTTCTGTCCTGAAATGACAGGCTTGATGTTGTACTCCAGCTGGTTAACACTTTTTTATAAGGAAGCCATGCAGCATGTGTGCAATCTTCTCTGACTCATCTCACACCAGCACTAGTTAAATAACACTTCAACACACAAATTGTCAGACCGACTGCAGCAGCAAGAGTCAGTAAAGCAGGACCTGTCCCAGACACATGGCAGCTGATACATTTGTTTCTTACTTGTCCAACCCTGGTGAAAGCTGAAGGCATATCACATCCTTCCTACCAAAATACACCATTCAGTTGCGTGTGAACAGGGACATGGGGCAGGATCTGAGGGAGGGTGTTTCCCACCAGTGGGAACACAGGTTGCCCTGCATTGTCAGATCACCCCACACACCCACAACAGAGGCTGAGCACTGAAGTCCCACTCATGCACTCGGAGGGCTCTGCCCTGAAAAGGTCACACTTCATATTCCATGGCTCGAGGTTACGTGATGCACTCAAGGGTTGTATGTGGACGCGTGTGGCAGACAGTGCAAGCTCTGGGGTAGAAGAAGGGCCCAGGTATATTGGCTAATTTCGCCTTACACTCAACTCCAAAATTAGCTGAAGCATCAGCAGACACTAATTGAGTAACAGATTTATGTAATAAGGCTTCAAGTATCTGTAACAACAGAGTGAATGACACCAAAAGGATGAGAACTTAAGAGCCACTGATATCCGTGTTCACATCTTGTCACCTCAGCCTGTCACCCACAAAACATAAACCCCAACCTTAACAACAGGAAAATGAATAGAGACCTCTTAGCATGCCTATCATATCTGATTGTGGCCTTCTTTAAATTTTAGAGCTGAGAAACATTCCTAATGCTGTCTTAAACTAGCTGTGACATATTTTCTTAAAAGCTTTTGATTTCCTATTTGAAATGTGAAGGAGCAATTTTTTAGGAATATGGAGAATTTTTAACGGAATACAGAAAACTTATTTCTTTACACATTTAAAGCAAACTTTTTTATTTACTTCAGTTATATCTGTGAAGATAGAGTTTCCAATATCAGGTATCAAGCAGATAAGGACTTGGAAAGTGTGAAATGTCCACTCTAACTGCCTTTGAAAATGTAGGTGGATGTCACTTGCTTTGCATCACCAAAATCCTGGACCAGAGTCATCCAGCTGGCCAGGGCAGGCGTCAGTCCCCTAAAACACAAGGCTATCCTTTTGCTTTTCCTGCAATTGTTGGGCCTATTCACTACGAATGTCTCAGCTCCTACAACAGCAAACAGCTTCCTTCGATGCACAGCCCTCACAGACTCACATGCAGAATCACATCCCATCCGAGGAACAGGGAAAGGTTTGGGGAATAAAATAACTTGATGGTATAATTATCAACAGCTTGATCAGCCATGTGCATGTGGGAATAAGGAATGAGACTGTTGCCAGTCCTTACTGAATTTTTAATTGTTTGACTTTGTCATCATATTTTTCTGTTAACTTTGCTCTTCTGCATAATTGTACACACCCTTGCCAATCCACACAGAAAAATCACATAGAAGATGTTCAGAGACAGGGACTAGAAGATGCTGGAAGAAGTGTAGAATCAGAGAGGTCAGGGCAAGGGTACTTGGAATACATCTGAAGAATAGTCAGCAATGAGGAAGAATAGGAGAAATGAGACCACTATGGACAATAAAAATCGTGGAGGAAGGAAACCTGCAGTTTGCTGATCTATTAGATTAATATCAGGGGAAGAAAAGCATGAATCCAAATAGATTATGTGGCCTAGACAACCTGATCTTGTGGGTGGCATCCCTGCCATGGTAGGGAGTTTGGAACTTGATGGTCTTTAAGGTCCATTCCAACCCAATCCAACCCACTCTATTCTATAATTCTGTTCTATCTCAAAAAATGCATACCATTTACAGACAATGTGTTCATGCAGCTAACTTTCCAGAGGCTGGGGCATTGTGCCAGCCAGGACAAAAAAGCAGAAATACCCCATACATTGGTCTGACTCTTGTAAACTGAAGTCTTTTTGTCCAAATGAGCAGCAGAGAAACTAGATGATTCTATAAGGAACACTGACCCTCAAGATTTTCATGACCCAACTGGATAAAGTGCTGAGGCAACTTGACCTGGATTCATAGCTTCCCATGCTTTCAGATGGAGGTTGGATAAGAAATATCCTGAGCTCCCATCCAATCTGGATGATCCTGTGAACGACTAACTAACGGCACTAATAGCTAGAAAAAATGCAGTGTCTTATGTGTGTTGAGCATTTGGCTGACAGTCACACATGAAGTTCATTTCCAGTCTCCTTGACAGCAGTCAAGCTACTCACAGGAAGAAACTGAGCAGAAGCACATGCTTAGATATCAGTCTGGTTTGATGGGCTGTGACACTCTAAAATACACTGTTCCAAACCCACTGATTTGTGAGCTCCCAACGGCTTAACAAGAATGAAAGCTGGCTGAAAAGCATGAGACCATCAAACCCAGGTATTTGCCAAAGATCATTGCAAATACCTTTCTGAAAGATTTTGAAACATCAAACACATATTTGAAAACACAACTGCTGTTAGCTTAATGAGAAGCTCCCTGTACCCTGTGAAAATATTTTGTAATATTAAATGTCTTAACATGCCTGGCAAAATTCACTTTGCACAGCTGCGTACACAGTGAACTCCTATCTCTGTATGAACAGTTTAATCCTATTTCAGCATATTGTAGCTTGATAAGATGTGAGAACACCAATAATTCAGAACCTAGTAGCTATTAAATATTCCCAGGAACAAGAAAGGAGCAAAGAAATCACAAGAACACCCTTTGGGGCTGGGAAGAGAAAGGCTCTTGTAGAAATATTTCCCCCATTTCCCAGGTCCATGGTGATGCTATTACTATCTTCATTATCTACCTCACACACAACGAGCAATATAGTCAGAAAAAAAGCCAATTAATCTACTTCCCACCCATTTTGACTTGGGAAATGTTTAACTTTGCAGGGGACCTGTGCTGGACAGTTAGCATAAAGGTCCCTGCCTGATTTATGAAACCTTACTCCCACTGATGGAAGGCAGGAGGATTCCCTCCTGCTAAGTCACTACATCTCTTTCCTCCTCTGCCCTTATCCCAGTTGGGATATGTCATTACAGTTTTGAATGCTGCCCATATTCTAGTTGGGAAAAATCTATCAAATTTGATTTCATAGTGCCTTGAAACATTAAGAAATATCTTGAATTCCTGGAAGACAGGGATAGTCCCAGCAGCCTGCTATTGTAGTGCTTTGTATGCATGAGTGTTTTGATGGCACAAACTTCCTGTGTTGGCAAGCCCTTAACACAACTTAGACTTTCTCCCAGAGAAGACTCTCGACCTCTAAGGGCAGCACAATGGTTATTTTAGCTGGATGAACACATTGCTACCAGCAAACCAGTGACTTCTGTACCAGAAGGGAAGAAAGCAGCCCAGGTATTCTTCCACAGGAGGTGTTACCCTTTCAAGGGAGATGTTACCCTCACAACTCATCTTTAAAGGTGCAAGCTGAAGGAAGTCTGAAGGAACACTGTAGAGGGATTGCATGTGAGAAGGTGCAGATTGCTGTGGCAATTGCATGTGGGCATGCCCACAGCACCAGGAGAGAGGCAGCAGGAATCAGGAAAAACCAAGAATGTGATGGCAACCTCCTAAGCTTCACTAAGTCTTGAGAGCCAGTGCAACAGTATTAATAATCTTGACATGTCTTTGTCTTCCCTAGGAGCTTTAGCTACTATTTGCATAGCTAATAATGCTGTGTATCATTATGAGCTTTCACCATTGTCATCCTGGAGAGAAGGCTTGAAAACAACTTGCTTCCAAATGCCAAAGCTTCAGTCTACCCACAAACATGAAAACTCTTGCTAATCTCTTCACTCCCGAATGCTAGCATCACAGCCACAAACAATAATGTTCTTAATTCGATTTTAAAAAACACAGGTCAGAAGTTAGGGAGGGAGTAAAGGGGAAAGTTGTTAATTCCACAACCTGCTGCCTCAGTTCTTTCCTGCTGTTGATAATTCACACTTGCAATTTGCACTGTTTCAGAGGTGCCTCTGCCCAGTACACATTCTGCAGCACAAACCACAGCTAGGGACATACTTTGGCAATAGCAATTACATACTAAGATAAATGCTGACTGAACAATGCTTCCTCTATTGCAGCATCTCACTGGGCATGATGAAGAATTACTGTGCTTTGACCTCTCTCAGACACTGCAGGCAAAACAAAGATATTGTTAATCTTAATTTTTGTGTAGAATCAGACAAGTTCCTAGCTGAGTAGTTTTGCAAGTGAGATACATAAGCAAACAGCATCTCCACTTTGCAGATAGTATGGCCACTCTGTGTTAAAACACAATCGTTTTGTTGCAGCTCTCTTTTACACACAGTAACTCTATCTGGAGAAATAAAAGAAACAATTGACAAAAGATTGTAAGAAAAAAAATCCTACAGAACTTGAGACTGTAGGTGTTCCTCTTAAAAACATCTTGATTTCATCAATATTGGAAAACACCCTTCTTCCTCTTTCCATTCAGTGAGCAGCCTCAATAGAAATGTTCTGTGAATACCTGCCAGATTTAATCCAAGAGACACCGGCAGAGGCAGCAGAGCAAAAGCATACGTGGAGGCTTGCAACTGCAAAATGCTCACAGAACAAAATGAAACAAAGGCAGTTTTGGATTTCTTTCCCTTCTACACTAGGTTGCCACACCTTTTTCAAACCATGCCAAACCAGAAAAAATGGTGTCTCCTTATCCATATATACAGTTGCATCATACACCATTAAGTACACAAAATATGGTAATATCTATAAAAATTAGTGTTCTGCTCAGTGCCTCTTTGTCCAAGTGCATGTTTTTCCCAAGGCCAGTATCACATCAAGCCACACAAGCCATAAACCAACAATTGCTAACACTTCTGCTTTTCTTAATGCCTGTTTCACTATCTAGTACCTCTGCACTGGCCTCAAGACTGCGTCACTTGCCTTTGCCTTTGCTAGTTCAGACAAATGAAGAGGCACATTAGAAGCACAGTTAATGACTAAAGCAGGTTAACAGCCCTCTATCTATAACTATGTGCATGCCTGTGAAAGTGTTTTGCCACACAGGCACGTGCATACTTATGCCATGAGCTATAAACACATATGTTGATGTAGGCATGATTGCTGGGCCTTGCGTGGTTAACAGGGATAGAATATCTGACACTCTTTCACACTCTTGTTCATCACACGTGCTCAAGCCCAGGTGCTAAGTCCAGGAGTTTCAAGACACCTTTCAGCAGTGTGTATGGTTCACATAGTTAGGTAGAAGCACGGACTAAAAATTCTCTGAAGATTTTTTGATTTGTAAGTCTTTCTGATATCTTGATTAAAAATCCCACTTCCGTATGAAAACAAATTATTTCACTGATTTGAATAAAAGTAAGTTCTTCTTGGAAGAAGCATCATCAGCCAACTTTGAGAGAACATATAATGAAAGAACCAGACAACGTTGCTTAACCTTTTTCTTTTAGAGGTCTTTATCCAATTTTTACAGAAAAAACAAATGTTTTAGTTGTGAATAGAAAGATTTCCTGAATTAAAGAAAATATGTACACTTCAGAAGTTTCTTCTGAAACCTTTCTTTGAACGAGAACTTATTTAGGACTGAGGGGCTTTTTAGGTTTCAGATGCTTTAACACAATGCTTAGAACATGTCTTTTCGATCTCTCATGGAGTATTTTCTCATTTCAAAAGCATTTTTTCAGCTGAGCAGATTGCTTAACAGTTGCCTATGTAGACAACTTTGCCTAGAAGGTAGAGTGCTTGCTGCTGAGAAGTCCTTTACAGAAGACACTGCAGTCACTTTGCATCAATCACAGTGGATATTTAAGGAATTTTTAGCATCATGTCAGAGAATGGTTCTATGACTACACACAAAATCTTAACTGCTTAGAAAAGACATAAAGCTACATTTCTACTTATGTTTCCTTTTCTGGGATAAAACCTTGCTAAAATTACTGAGGTGGTATTTCAGATTTCTTTTGAAGCCTGGCAGTACACAATATGTGAGCACAGACCCTGCTCTCTCTGCAGTGTTCAGTCTAGTGCCTCGCACTCCTAGCACAGTAGCGGTACTTCATTTTCTCACTGAGTGCCCCAGCATCTTCTCACCTCCCGAATAAAATTTACTATGACCTGCTAAATTGGCTTGGCTTTGCAGTAGCTGCATGTCCTTATTTCACTTTTCTTCTTGGCTGTTTTCTGCAGGTATAAGAATGAAGCCAAAGACTGAAGGATTCGAGGATTTATTATCAAAGAGGGATACTGCCCCAGCTTGTCTTCATACTGCTTTTAGAGCAATATGTTCCACACCACAGCACAACTCAAAGAAGAGGCTGCCTAGATCAATTCCTTCACCTCTCCCTGTTCTAGAAGACTGAGGGACAGCTGCTGTGTTCAGTGAATTTTCAGTGAAAGGGACTTCCAGCAGCAGCCATTGCTTTCTCCCTGTTGCATCACTGATGGCTGCAAGAGCAAGAGCAGAACATGCGTTCTTCAGCCTCATCCCTCACACTCGCTGCAACAGGAATGAGCTCAAACGTTTGCCCATCATGCAAGATGGAGAGGACCCTTTCTGGCCTTTCTTCTGCTGCAAAACACAATCTTCTGTCAGTGCAAGATTAGATTTTCTTTTGCCTACTTTTCCAAGAAGCCCTCAGCCAGGTCTGTGCATTTAGCTTTATTTGCACTAAGTACAGGAAGATCTTATTATCTAAGCTACCAGTAGCCTGCATGTGAACAGGGGTACTCTGAGGTTGACCCTTGCCTTGATAATGGCAAGACGGAACTAGACAGAACACACTGTAAGAGGCAATTTTAATGCACTTTCCACTTTTGCAGAGTCAATAAACATCTTCAGAAGAAACACAAAATGACATTTTCCTAATACTACTACATATTTATACAGCACAGAAGGGCAAAAGAGTCATAAAGCAGGAACCTGGTGGACAAAGTACTGGCACCTGGAAAGATGCCAAGAGAATGACACTTTTTTAAAGCAGAATTTCAAGAGCAAAAGATCAGCAAGTTAGAAAACAGAGCGGGTGTTTAAACAAGCACAAAGCTTTTCAAGTACCTTCTGCATGGGAGGAAATCCAGTATTACTGATTCCAGGATGAGATCTGCTTATGGAATCTTTAACAGCTTACACCAGCAATACCTGCAGAGTATCTCTGCAACCTCATGTGAAGCAAAACACTCTGTGCAGTATGATTAACATATTTCACATTAATGAGGAGGTGTGCTGGTTTCAGCTGGAGTAGTTTTCTTCAGTGACAAGTACGGGACTGTGTTTTAAATTCGTGCTGAATAGAAGGTTGATAACATGGAGGTGTGTTTGTTATTGCTGAGCAGGGCTTATGCAGAGCCAAGGCCTTTTCTGCTGTTTGTAGTTTCCGGCTGGTGAGGAAGTTGGGGGTGCATGGGAGGTTGGGAGGAGACACAGCTGGGACAGGTGACCCCAACTGACCAAAGAGACATTCCACACATAATGACAAGGTGCTCAGGAAATAAAGCTGGGGGAAAGAAGGAGGAAGTGGGGTAGGGGCGGGGGGACGACAACAATGACATTAGGACTGAGGGTGTTCTCCCAAGTGTGACTCATGATGAGGCCCTGCTCTCCTGGAGATGGTGAACACCTGCCTGCCCATGGGAAGCACTGAATTAATTCCTTGTCTTGCTCTGCTTGCGTGTGTGGTTTTTGCTTTCCCTATTAAACTGCCTTTATCTCAACCCCTGTGTTTTCTGGCTTTGCGCTTCCAATTCTCTCCCTGATCCTGCTGGCTGGGGAGTCAGCGAGCAGCTGCCTGGGGCTTGGCTGCTGGCTGGAGTTAAACCATGACAGGAAGATAAGCACCCTCACCTTGCTCACGAACTAGGCAGATGAAGAAAAGACAAGCTGAATCCTGCATTTCTTAAAGCCTTTCCACTTCCCAACTGGCACAGATTAGAAACAGCACAAGCTGCATAAGGCATAGCAAGCACCAAATCTCCCCAAGTACTTCCCATGTCAATGCAGGCTTGACTCAGCCACAATGGCAGCAGGGGAACAGTGGGAAATAAGAAGCTCCATGGAGCAATTGGGAACAGTAAAGGGAGGAAGCAGAGAACACGAGGAGCAATGACGGCACATCTAGAAAGGGACACAAAGGATGGATGGAAATCTGAGCATTTAGTTTTGGTTTTTAAATAAGATGCCACTGCATATCACCTGCACTGGACTTTCCCAGGCATCACTATAAGTGAGGGGCAGACTAGTTCAGCAGCTGGCTCTCAGTGACAGCACAGGGCAAGGGCAGCTGGGGTCAGTCACCATGCACTGCTGCATTCAGAGGGGCATGAGGGCAAGGCGTCATAGCTGGAGAAACACTGCTGCACAAAGAATTCAAAAGAGCTGGAAAATTAAGCCAAGGCATGATCAGAAGCAAGGATCTCAGTTAAATTCCTGCTGGAGACTTGGCAGAGAAGTGCCAAATCCCTTTTTACACAGAACTGTTCTTCATGAGATACGTTTCCTCTTACAAATTTCATGTCACTTTGAGATTTTTAATACAACAGTTTCCATATTTGAGAACTGAAATGAAGGCTTTTTTAAAAGGGTGATCATGAAGTCTGGCTGTGCTCATTACTTCTACCAAGGTCAACAGAAATGATGATGCAAACAAGGTCAGAACTCTTACAGATGAACTGGGAGTCATGGTTTCCCCCCACCTTCTTAGCAGGCAACAGTAACTACTCAACAGAATTAACTGCAGACCATTTTGGCATGTATAGTAAAATAGTCAGTATACAGCCATAGAAGGTCCTAAAGTTTCTAATTTTTTTGCAGCTTGGCCAATTTTCATTTACATTCTGTGCCATTACAGCAAACTCAGGACATTGAGTGCCTAGTGAGGGAGATCAGACTGTACAAAGCAGGATAATCTGTTGGTCAGACACTACCACCTTGATGAAGATGTGCAAGGACTGTGTATGATCTAAAGAAAGTATGGCAAATCCTGAACAGTGACCACATCTGCTTCTCTCTAGTAAAGCCTGGACTGTGATCAAAGACTTTTTCACGGCCCTAGGTGTTCTAATTCCTGTGTGGATTCTTTCACGCCTAATGAGAGTCAAGCTCCTGCCAAATTCTCTTCTGCAGTAAGAACTGTCAGTACGGACTCTGCCATCTGCTCACTCTGGTGTTCTCAAGGAGGTTACAGACACACATAGGCTGCTCTATTTCTGTTGAGTTTATTAAACTGGCCTAACATGTTCAAAAATTACTGGAGGAAGGATAGACACATACATTAAAACTGTGCAATAACATCAGCCTGATTTACCTAAGAAATTCTTGGTGGTTTTGTTTTGTTTTATTGTAGAAATTACCAATGTCAAACCATACCTGGAGCAAAGAGTCTCAAAATTAAAGTCCCTGGGGCCAGATGATCTGAACCACGCTCCTTGCTGCAGCCCATACTTCCTGTGGTCATTGTAAGAGGTCACTGAGCCTGTGCCTTAGTTTCTGCATTTGTGTAATGGAGCAAACATTTCTTTACAACACATCAACAGGACTTTGTACTAAGGTCAGTCATACGGTCAGGAGGCAGTACCAGCGAGGCATGCGACACAGCTGACTCATTTTTCCAAAGTTGATGTGGTAGATCCACCTTTAGCAATCTACTACATCATCTCATTTTCATTACCCAGCTCAAAGGAGAACATGGGTTATGGGATGTTATGCTGGATAGGTAGTAACCACTTACAAGCAAGTGGAAAAACAAGCCAGTGTATGTGTCAACTTATGTTTAACATCAGAAGAGAAACTGAAAACTACAGTTACACTTGTATTAGAAAGATCAGCAGCATGGAGGAGCTGATTCCAAGGATCAAATGTCTGTGATACTATGTGGGAGAAGAAGGAATGGGAGAACATAAAGGGGTTATTTCAGAAAAACTTACAGTCTGCTCCCATGAACTGGACATCCATTAGTGGTCAAAGCCTATTAGGTGAGCTTTTGGAGCACTTTCTTAAACTCAGGTGCATTCAGAAGTAATCCAGGTTGTGCGCT
This sequence comes from Origma solitaria, assembly GCA_013397895.1. Taxonomy (NCBI): domain Eukaryota; kingdom Metazoa; phylum Chordata; class Aves; order Passeriformes; family Acanthizidae; genus Origma; species Origma solitaria. The sequence goes on from VZRL01006339.1 coordinate 81,488, forward strand.
AAGACAGTTCAGTAACACGAACCCAAATAAGCAAAGGATGGACAATGGGGAGACTTGCAAAGCACATCCCTGATCTAAACAGCAGTGCTGGGGTGGGTGGGGTGGGCCTTCTCACAGAACTATCCGCCATCTGGCTCTAAGGTTACTGCAAGGTGGGACTGGAAGTAAACCATCCACACTCCTCATGCAGCAACTCACGGGGCATCTGCCTCACACAGCATATTTGTTATTTTACAGTAGGTCCTGTTCTCTGGTTAGGTTTTCTGGGTTTTGTTGGCAATTACTTTTCTGTTGTTTTTTGGTTGGTTAGGCTTTTCTTTGCTGGGTTCTTTTGCGTTTTCTTTTCAGGATTTTTTGCTTGTTTCTTGTGGAAATTTCAGGGAGTTAAAAACCAATTCTGGTACAATGGGAAAACAAAGCATGATAAAGCAGGCAACATGTTTCCCTTAGCCAGAAAACCAGAAAGAGCACATTTTAGGAGGACCCCATCTTACAGGCTAGCCAATAAAAAGTACAGCGCAAGCCTAGTAGCCAGACATGTAAAAAGAAAGAAAAGGAGAAAAAAGCAAGTTCACTAATTTGAAACTACGGGATGGAAAAAAAATAATCCAAGTCTGGCTCATTCACTGAACATTCTGCCTCACATTCCGATTAGGATAATGCTATGTGTGAAAGAAACAAAATGACATCCAGGCACCTAAAATATCAGAATAGGACAATACAAACTAGAGAATCAGAAAACAATCAGCTGTTTACTGTAAAAAATCCCTCCCATTGTAAAAAGGAAAGAATTGGCAATTTAAATTGCAGGTTCAGCAGCAAAAAGTGTTTACTCAATCAGTGAATCCTGGGAGTTTTTCAGTAGCATACAATCAAGAGAGGCGAAAAGAGAAAACTGAGCCATACTGTCAGCTTACTTGACTCTGGATTATTCTGTTTTTTGCTCATTCTTACAGCTTGGGGGTTCTTTTGGTTGGTTGTTTAGCCTAACCACAAGAAGGCTGAGAGAGGACAACTCTCTCTGAAGGACACACAAGTGCTGAAACTATGAGAAGACCACACATACAAAGCTATGAATATGTGTATTTCAAACGGGAATTAGGTTTCTAATTATTGATAGATGGGCGTTCCAAGTAACATTCTAAGGATAAATTTTGGTAAGGAATTTATGACTTGATAAATCTTCAGGAGATATGACAGAAGCAACCATTTGAACTTCAGAGAGGAACCCAGACCATGTCTTACAATCATCTTCTAATCTGATGGGAGATGTGGTTGCCATTTTCATAATTTACATTGCCTCATGCTCACTGGCTTCTGACAGGCACTTACACGAAGCAGAAAGCAATTTTTTTTTTCCCATGAGCATAATTCAACACTGTTGTCCATAACTTCTGATTATAGCCTCTTCTTATATTTCTGAATGCTGGAGATCAACTACAAGGTCAAACTTTGGTGTGAGGGAGAAGGGCCTTCTGCTATTCACTGTGGATGACATTTGGCCCTCTGGATATTATGTGAGAAACAAACAGAAGTATTGCCTTTGCCAGAGTAACACAACACACACTTGGTCTCTTTTGCCCTAATCCTGTGCTATTTTGTATAGTGCATTTTGGTCTTCAACTGCCAGCTGGCATTTGCTACTGCCAAGAAGCATTTTTGCATGGTTACTCAGCTTAGGTAACAGCAGACATCCTTCATCATCTGCAACTGCAGAAGGATGAATAACGATGTAAATTATCCTTTCCAGTTTTTCCTTTTCCTAATTAAGAGAATCTACATTGGATTCACTAAAGCCATCTGTTTGACAATTATCTTACTGTGAATGCTCTGGAGCAGTTTTCCTCATCCATCTTTTTTGATGCTCTTGTTACTGATCAGGCCTAATCTAAAGTTCCAGCTCTCTGAAATGCACACTTCCTTATAGAATAGGATTGTGATTACTGTGTCTAACTACAAAGGTATTTCGAAATTACAGTGGCAATGTTCTTCAAAGTCTCCAATTCTTCAGCTGCCTCTAATAAGGATCTCATGCTTCTCTCACCCTTGAAACATCCTATTCTTCTACTTTTCAAATTCCTCATGCAATACACAAGATGTTCAAAAGCTTGAAGAAGAAAATTAATTTGCCCAACTTTCTTGAAAACTGTCTGCTGCTTAGTTCTCACAAGGCAATACTATCTGCTTTTAGGTTACAAACTAAAAGTACTATGTTTCCACCCAGTTAAGAGTACGACCAACTGCTTTTTCTAGAAAGCAGGGAAAGAATTTCTCTTGTATCATCCAGTTTAAGCCTTTTCTTTGCTATTACCCACCACCAAAATTTAAAGGCTTCACCAGACCACTGTTTCACAGAAAGAAAGAGCATGAAACATGACCTTTTGCTTAAGGTACAATTCTTAACAACATGAGGGTTGAAGCTGCAGCATTCACATTTAGCTACTCAACATGAAAAGTAGTTTACCAACCAGTACTACAGTACCCAAGAGAAAACAGATATATACACTTGGACAGGTGTTCTCCAAAACATATTTTTAATGTAATCTGCATTTGGAGCCTAAAGGAGTAAGAGCAGAGAAATATGCTTGTTATTCCTTTTTTACATTACTGTTAAAGCTAAATTACTTCACGTAAAAAAGAAACTGCAATATTTCCATACACGGAGCTAGCCCTGCATAGGAAGTCTTTGCAATAGAATGGAACACAAATACAACATTAGTTAAAACCAAACCAACAACAGCTTTTTGCTCTGCCCTCACTGAGGGCTCAACAGTTACTTTTACACTCAAAGCCAAGAAATATGAGCAGTCTAGTATGTCTCTCATCACTTTTACCAAAATTACTTTGAAGCATTAAATACCAGTTGACTTCATTGTAGTCACAGAAGGTAAAATTAGTGTTTAGTCTACTTTTTCATGCTTCTCAATGTTTTAGAGTATAACAGTCATTCCACTCTATATTTCAAAGCATGAGGAAGCTATTTCAAGAGCAGCCATATCCTACCGCTGTCACCTTGCAGCTGATACTAAACTGAGGAGAGGCACACTTTTCCTCAAAAGGTTTTTATCTTCTTACAAATCCTCCTTCAAGGATTTTCCTACAGCACTGTTTTCCTTTCTTTAAAGTAGTGCTTGTAAAAATAGAAAGAGGTTAATTTTAACCAGTTGCAAAACAGTTGTTAAAAGACAGCTTTTTGTGGACTTAGGAAATACACGGAACTACTTCCTTTCCAGGGACTGTTGTGACGTATATATGGAAAACTAACCACACTGTTGCCTTGCATTTCAGAAAGTGTCTTTACACTGCACTTAACAAACAGAAAAGAGCCACTGCAGACAGCTGGAATCTTGTTACCAGCCTGAGTGATACAAAAACAGGAATAAAATTTTTGAAACTTTTTTTACGAGAATATTTTTCATCTTCCTTGTTGAAGTACTTCAGCTGAAACCCACAATGATTAGAAGAAAAGCTGCTTTGCACATTTATCTCTTTCCCCAAAAAATGTAACTTAGAGGTCTCAACAAGGAAGGAGGTATCAGTTGCTTGGTCTCAGGGAGCCATACCTGTAAGCTGTTTAATCAATTAAAAACCTGCTTCACCACTGCAGGGCATAAAATTATTTCTGCAGTGTTCTCAGCATTCTTCTGCATCAGTAGCTCAGAAGCAGTATGTTTCATCAGGAAAAAAAAGGCCAAATAGGAAGAAATGAGAAAAATGGCAAAAGAATGAGTTAAAAATATTACAAAATTAAAATGAAGGTAAATAAAACAGAGTAGTGTAAATACACAGGTCTAAATGCAAAGTGACCATAAATGCATAAACTCATCTGCCAGGACACCAAATTTCAAGTTATCTGGCAAGATAAGTATTCTCTTTAGTAGAGTGCCTCATCACCATGAAAAGTTAAACTTGGCATGGAGGTGATAAGTCTTTCGGACTGACATACATCAGTAGATATTAAGACAGAAATACGCGCAATAAATCAGCATGTACTAATAGACTGGTTTGTTTCTAAGGAGCAGCTAAGACAGTAAGCCTTTCTTGTAGCAATATTCACTAGATTTACATAGACTTAATAGTGATATGCTTTCACTTTTGGGAAAGCTTGCCATTAAAAAAATTACCAACAATTAACATTTTTTATATAATATTTCTGGACTAATGATCATAAATCACAGAGTGATTTGGGTTACAAGGGACCTTAAAGATCATCTAGTTCCAACCCCTCTGCCAGGAGCAGGCACACCTTCCACCAGACCAGGCTGCTCAGAGCCCCATCCCACCTGGCCCAGCACACTTCCAGGGATGGTGCATCAACAACTTCCCCGGACAACCTGTGCCAGTGCCTCACAACCTTAGATACAAGAATTTCCTCCTTGTATCTAAGCTAAATCTATCCCTCTTCAGTTTAAAGCCATTCCCCCTTGTCCTTACACTCCGTGACCTTGCAAAAAGTCCCTCTCCAACTCTTTTGTAGCCCTCTTCAGGTACTGGAAGGCCCTTTAGGGTCCCCCTAGAGCCTTCTCTTCTCCAGGCTGAACAACCAACTAATGATGTCCAACTAATTTAAAACAGGGCATCTGCCAGTTATAAAGACAGAAATTTAAACTATAACCACTGAAGAGCAGAACAGATTCCAAAGTAAAAAACTCTAAAAACCCCTTTCTCTGTGACCAATACAAAAAGGATTATTTTTATGACTTGATGTATAATATAGTTCTAGCATGGTATGTTGCTGATTATCTCTACTTATAGAGTAGCAGAAAAGCATTAAAGTACATAAATTCAAAAACCAAACTACATATTCTCAGATATGACAAGCTCAGTGGCATGCATCTTCAGCATTACAAATCACAGCTATTCAGTCAATCGACTGAGGTTTAGTTTTGTATGATGCAAGAGAAAGCTGCATCCTGGCCTGTATCACCACTACTGTGGCCAGCAGCAGCAGGGCAGTGATTGTCTCCCTGTACTGGGCACCAGTGAGGCCATGCCTCAAGTTCTGTGTTCAGTTTTGGGCCACTCACAAGAATGACAATGAGACGCCAGAGTATATCCAGAGAGGACAACGGAGCCAGGGAAGGGTTTGGAGCACAAGTCTGCTGAGGAGCAGCAGAGAGGGAGCTGGGGTTGTTCAGCCAGGAGGAACAAGGTTCAGTGGAGAACTTATCTCTCTCTACAACTGCTTGAAAGGAGTTTGTGGCAAGGTGGGGGTCAGCCTCTTCTCAATAACACGTGATACAACAAGGAGAAAAGGCCTCATGTTGAACCAGGGGAGGTATAGATTGGATGACAGGAAAAACTTCTTCATGGAAAAAGGTGGTTAAACATTACAACAGACTGCCCAGGAAGTAGGTGAGTCACCATCACTGGAGGTATTTAGAAGATATGTAGATGTGGCACTTAAGGACATGGTTTAGTGCTGACTTGGCAGTGCTGGGTTAAGGGTTGGACTCAATGATCTTAAGGATCTTTTCCAACCTAAATGATTCTGTGATTCTCATAATTTTATACAACATAGGCATGGTAAGAGACAAACAGGTGAAAATTGCTTCAAAATAGCAAGTCTGGTAGTGACAATACATAAACAGCACTGCTTTCAACATATCTTTGCTTAAAAACATCCCCATAATTTTTGCAAGAATGGCTAAGCTAGTAGGCACCATGCTGTACACTGGCAGGAATGCCAAAACAGACCAAAAACAAAGAGCTATTCTTATGCACTCCCAAGACACATTTGTCCTCAATTTCAATCACAATTGACAAAAATGTTCCAACATCAACTTAAAGTATTAAAAAGACCTTCCTAACCTAAATAATTTGGATTCTAAATATCGCTTATCTCTGATGAAGGCATAGAACAAGTTGTTGAATTTCTGGAGCAGGAACCCCATAGGTACGCTTACTGCCCACCAACCACTGAGATGAAACAGTAAGTCAAAAATATCCAGTATGCTAGACCACCAAATCTGCAAGTAAACGGTATCCTGCCCAACAGAAATTAATTTCACTTTAAGACATTTGTAGGGCTAATGTGCCATAATAAATCTTACTATTAATCAACAGTAAAGTGCTGAATTATATTAATTACCTGAATCGCACTCACATTTATGATCTTCATTTATAGACTTCTTATCAAGTCAAAAGAGCCCTTTCTGTTGTAAAAGCTAAGCTGTTGTGCAAATATTATAAAAATAGGTACTTTAATTAGGAGCTATATACACAACAGAACTTCTGCTTTTGTTAAGTACAACTGACATAGTAGAGATGAAAAATCCATGCAAGTATTTATAAAGATACTTAAAATGAAGAGAAAAGGACACTGCTATAGAACTTTCAATATCCTGGCAGACAGCCACTTACTATACTAGATGATGTCCAGATCTGAACTGATAAACATCATGCCATCAACATGCTTTAGTTTTCTTTTGTAGCTAAAGCTGATTTGCAGATTTTAAAGCAGAGCATATATTTGATCTATTTCTCATTAAAAGTGTACCATTAAGGTTTGAGGTTAAACTTTGAGCAAACTTCACATCTAGTCACATAACCAGCACAAGCAAGACGTTAGTGCAAAAGGGAAGGTGTCAGTTGTACATAATGAGGACTCTTCCCCCAGCTGCACGATGCAATAGAACAATTTTCAGATTTAAAGTTCAAGTGGACTACAATCAGAAAAAAGCAAGATTTTCTTCTCCCAAATTTAGGACAAATTTCCAGAGGATCAAAATGAAAGCAACCTCAGTTACAGCAGTCAAAAAAGTCAAACCCAAGTTTGGAGAGCTGATAAATAACTCCAAAATTCATCATGCTATGAAGACAGCATTCTCGAGAGAGCTCCAAACAAACTGCAAAACAAGATTGGCATTTAAGTTGAAATTGGCCAAGTGCTGCATAGAAATATGCTCACACACAACAGTCATGTTTAAGCCAGTGCATAGAGAAGATAAAAGCACTTATGGTAGTTGCAAATGTTAACAAGTCCATACAACTTGCACAGTTTAGCAATGAGTCCATAGAAAAAGAAGAGAGTAAGAATAGAAATGCTCAAGCAAAACCAAAAAAAGATGATCTTCCAACTGTATAAAATCCACATAACAGTTATAGTAAAAAGACATCAGTGGAAAATGCTCAACTCAGTCCCAAACACCCGACAGGCAAATAAGACCAGAAAAGAAAAGCCTTTGGCAGACAATTTAAAAAGTCTAAATATGGCATTACATTTCTAAATAATTCACAAAATATATTATATGGCATATTCATATTAAATACTGGGTAACCAACTCTGCAGATCTGATGCTAACGACACGAGCCAATGAGAGCAAAATGGAGCAAGCTAAGGGAACGCTGGTGTATCACAACAGTGCTCAAGGAAAGTATCACCATGTCGTGCTTCAAAAACAGTACTCCGGGACACCACACTATCATCTGTGGAGCAAAACGAAGTTCTCTAGTTTTTCAGGGATATGCCCTGCATAGGATATGTTATGATTCACTATTACACGAGCAGCAAGACACTGTAAAGTAGTATGATTTATGGGCTGGATTAAATTTTTTGCTATTTCCTTCTCATCCAGCAAATCACTAGCAGTTTGTTTACGTGAGTTTGTGGCATCAAAATGTGAACCTGACTTGATAAGAAGATTCATGATGTCTGGATGGTTGTTCAGTGCAGCAATGTGTAATGGACTGTTGTTATCAGAGTCTCTGACATTTACGTCAGCACCACATTCTACCAGGATAGCAGTAACTTGTAGAGAGGGGAATTTACAAACTGGGTAGCGACCAACACATGTAGTATTGTTGTCAACAGCAAGGTGAAGTGGACTGAAGTTATTCTTTCCTCTAGGCTGAAGCTTAAGAAACTTGTAAATAGTTTGTTTCTTAAAATGTTCCTGTTCTGCGCTGCAAGGTACCTTCTCCAACAAGCAAATTAAATGCAAAATGATGGAAAGGGCTTTGTTCAGCTGTATTGGATCAGGAAGACACTGGGTTTGTTTCATGGCCCGTTCTATTTCAAGAACGCTTTTGCACAGTATGCCCATTAGATCCTCAAAAGTGACAGTGGTGCCTAGCAGGCCTTTTGCCCTATCCTGAAGCATGAAGGAGAAAAGTTCAGCAAATGATAGCAAACTGCTGGCTGTCATAGGGCTCAGCGGATCAAGATTGCTCTGCTGCATGTCCAAAGCATACTTCCATAAATTGATGCAACGCTTGAAGTTTCCAGAGTCTGCATACACAGCACCTCTGTATCTGATATAGTAGGATGTGTCTGGGTGAGAAGGGCCAAGAATACGCTCTCTAATTAATAATGCTTGCATTCTCATTTCATCTGGGTCTGCGATAAGGTTTTCTAGCTCTTCTGAGCTGTTCACCTCTTTAGCATAATCATACGCCATAATCAGTGTTTGTGGCACAGGTTTGCTGAGGATATTAGTCCTATCACTGTATCTCATTTCCATAGCTCTCTTCCAGTATTTCAAAGCACCAAGAAGATCTCTCTTTTTGTCCACAAATGTTGCTCCTAGAAGTTCCAGGGCATTTATGCGCTCAGCCTTACTAGTCTGTACATGCTGGGTAAGAAAGTCCACAATATTTGTGTGGCCTGTCACACTGGCTGACAGAAGGGGAGTCATTCCATAACCATCCTTTTCCATTTTAGCACAATACTTGAGAAGCATCTTCATGATCTCCAAACTTCCAGATTCTGCACAGTCATGTAATGCTGTATTTCCTGCAAGAGAAGACACACAATCATATAAAATTACAGTCCAAATCTCACCATACCAATAGTTTAAAAAGAGTTTTAAAAAATCAAATATTAATAGCTTTAAAATAGCTTTTTTCCTTCTTATTTATGTACTATGAAAGCAAGGCTGTCAGGCAGTTAAAAAAATCAAAATGTTTGATATTATTGCCTGAAACAAACCAGAATTAAAATGAAATTCTTCACTACATAAAAGCACAGCAGCAGGCAATTTCATTGTATCAAAAGTCAAGTAAATGTTACAGGACACCTGGGCGGACAGAGAACTCCTCATGGAACTCAAGAGGAAACAGAAATGGTATGCTGTCTGAAAACAAGGTCAGGCTTTGCAGGACTTTGACACAGCTGTGGTTCATACATGCAGGGACAAGATGCAAAAGGCCAAAGCTCAATTAGAGCTGAAACTGGCCAGTACTGCGTCAGAAAACAAGAAGGGCTTTTATAAAACATTAGTAGCAAGAGGAGGTCTAAAGAAAATACCAGACTGATACTTGTTGAAGATGGTCATCTGAGTGTTAAGGGTAAAGATGACTCAATGCTTTCTTTTGCCTCAGTCTTTAACAATACAGGTAAACTATCATCTGTCCAGTCCCCAGATTTAGAGGTTGATTTCAGGAATAGTGACTTCCCATTTGTTTAGACACTTCTCAGGGACTAGCTGTAGCAGCTGAATATCCACAAGTCCACAGGACCTGATGGGATTCACCCCAGAGTACTGAAGAAGATGATGCATGTTATGGTGGTACCCTTCTCCATCAGCTACCAAGGGCCTTGGGAGACTGTGGAGTACCCCACTGACTGGAAGCTAGGCAACATTATTTCATTTTACAAGAAGGGCAGAAGGGATGACCCAGGAATCTACAGACCTGTTAGTCTCACCTCAACACTCAGAAAAATTATGGAGAAGATCATACTGAATGCTACTGTAAGGCATTTAAGGGACAATGAAATCATGAGGAATCATCAACACTTCATAAATGAAAGACCTGAAATTTTAACTAATTTGATATCCTTCTAGGATAAGGTCACCCACCAAGCAGATGAAGGGAAGACAGTGGATGTAAGATTTTTGCCTTTTAGTGAGGCTTTTTATACTGTCCCTCACAACATCCTTCTGGACAAGCTATCTACCTGTGGCTTGTGTAGGGTTATGGTGCACTGGGTATAGAACTGTCTGAAGGACAAAGCTCAAAGCATTCCACTGAATGGGGCTACAAGTGGCTGCAGACAGGTCACCACCAGAGGTGTTCCTCAGGGCTCAATTCTAAGGCCAGTGATGTTCAATGTATTTGCCCATAACCTGGATGCAGGAGCTGAATGCATCACTAGGAAGCTTGTGGATGATTCCAAACTGGGAGGTGCAGTTGACTCTCTGATGGGACAAGACGCTTTCCAAAAGGATCTGGATAGACTGGTGCATTGAGCAGCCATCAGGGCCATGAAATTTAACAAGAACAGAGACTGGATGCTGTCCCTGGCATTAAGTAACACCTGGCACAAATATAAATTGGGAGAGGAGTGGCTGGAGAGCAGCCCTGCAGAAATGCATCCAGGGGTGCTGGTTGGCAGCAGGCTCAGTGTGAGTCACCAGTGTGCCAGGGTGAACCCCCATCCAAAGGTGCACCAAACACAGCCCAGACAGCTGGCCCACGGACTCTCCTGCTGTTCTCAGCACTGACACCACATCGCCTGGACTGCTGTGAGCAGTTCTGGGCCTCACAATCTAAGAGGGATGTGAAGGTTTTTGGATGCACCCAGAAGAGGGCAACCAAGCTGGTGACAGGGCTAGAAGGAATGTCCTGTGAGGAACTGCTAAGGACTTCAGATTTGTCAAGTTTGGAGATATACATGCTGAATCTTGCTCTCTACAACTTCCTAAAGAGAAGTGGAAAGGGAGGTGCCCCAGTATACAGCGACAGGGCACATGAGAATGCCTCAACACGGTATTAGGTGACATTCAGAATTGACATGAGGAAACTTTTCTTTGCTGACAGGTAGTCAAACACTGAACAGGCTTCCTCCAGAGGTGGAAGCTTGGGATTTCCCAAGCCTGTCAGTGTTTCAGATGCCTTTGGTCAACATCCTTAGCAATTTGATTCAATTTTTAGTTAGCTAAAAATTGGTCAGGCAGTTGGACTAGATTATCACTGTCCATATCCCAGTCCATTCCAACCAGAATAATCTATTCTATAAGGGATTTTGTATCTGCTTGCAAGCATGAAACAGAAACTTAAGCTAGTTACCTCCATGTTGCTTCACTTTTCCCTCTTCCCTTGTTAAATTTCCCTTCCTCTCAATCTCCAGCAATTATAAAAAAATAGTGGGATTGGTATGACTGTGACTTTATGACTTTACCCAATGGAAAACACAACCCATCATAACAAGACCCTTCATCTCAGCTGGGACCTTTGAGACTGCCTTTGAGGTATATTCCAAAGGAGCAGGATATTTTGTCAAGGGAATGTATACACCCAGACAAACTATTCTAAATACTTTCTTAGGCCTTTATCCTAAACTCCCACCTTAACCCCTCTGCTGTTTTTGTGAGAATTCCCAAAGACAAGAAGAAAAAAAATACCCTCAACACACCAACATGCAGACATCTATGTTACAAGCAATTTAGGATTTACATGGAGATTATTTTTCATTAGCATGACCTTCCACAGTCTTTTATATTTAATGACATTCCAGTTTCGACACTGTGTGGGGAAATTTCTAGTAAGCACTAGTGCCACCTGTTTGAAAATATTCACAGAAAATTAGAAAACAAGAACTGGACACCACAGCTAAATATCTAATGATTAGGCTGCAAGTGGATGAAGGTTTTACTTAGCTTCAAATATGTGCACTTTACTAGAGGAGAAAGAAAAGATGAAGACAAACTCTCCAAGTCCCCTCCCAACATAACGAAGTCTCTTAACAAAGTCTCAACAAAGTGGTTGATTGCTTTTAAAACCCTGTAATTTACATCTACCTTTTTCTTTACAATATATTATACATATTACAGACTCAAGTATAAAAACTTCTCATCTTCACACAAAATTACTTAACAGAAAGTTCATGTTAATATCTATTCCCCAACCTGATTAAGATTTCCTATATAGCTAGCCCTGCAAATTCAGTTAACTGCTCATCACTTTCTGTTACACCGCTAGCAAGTTTCCACATTCACAAAGCACACCTCCTTTTCTTAATGGTTCTCTGCCCATTCCTATTAATATGACAGGCTTTTAAAAGTTAAGAGAGAGAAGTTTCAGGAAACTTCTGTATTTCTATTTTTGGTAAGCTTTTGTTTTAAATGCCAACAAGACAGAGATACATAGTGTGCCTTCCTGTTGTACTTCTAGTCTCTAAGTAAACTACTGTGGGTTAGGAAAGAAAGCACTAGAAATCTTCAGGTCGTATGAGGAATAAAAGTGTATTTGTATAGCATACGGATCTAAACATCTCCTATTTATCTTCATACACTTTCATTTTTTTCCAGACTCTGATCTCCAAAATGCACATTTTGCTCTTTATACTAAAGTATTTAATTAATGAAACGCTAGTCAAAAGCGCGCCTAAGATCTGTCTTAAAAGCCTAACACTATACAGAAATAAATTAAAACTCAAGTAAAGGTGAAGTCTTTCCACTAATACATTCTTTCTGCCAAAACTGTACCATTTACACTGACTTAAATACAGCAAATGCCGAAGCAAAACATGTGAAATTCATACATATTTAAGTTTATAAGAAAAAATATTTTATACTTATTAAATACCCTTCAGAAATAGTAAATATGTCCCATTTCCAATTCAATTCTAAGGACTTAATGTAGGTCTGTACAAGTAATTTTGACACCTTGTAGCTTTTACATACATGACTTCATAGCACTCTTACCTCCTTTCTAACAAGGCACAGTAAGAGTAAATAAAGTTGAAGAAAAAAAACCCCAGGAAAGCAAAATTCAGAAGTATCTGGTCAAATCATAATTACTTTCCTCTAAATTCAATATCCTCTTTCACCCACAGATCCAGACACCTTAGGTCCACAATATAGACCTCTATTCTGTGTTTTATATTAGCAGATTATCACATAGCAGCTTGCTTTTATCTTCTGTTGATAAGCTACTGAGACAGAAAATGGTCATCTAACACTTTGCAAATTTTGGTATGCAGAAGAAGGATGTATAGACTTAAAGACTGTTTAGATGAATATTTTCTAATGGGCACTGGGCATTTTGCCTTGGTTTCCTCACTAGTATCCAAAGCATCCACTCCGCACTCCTTCTCTCCTAATCTTTCAGTTCTCAAAACTTCACATGTACATTGATCTCTTGCTTCTTCCTCAAACTCTTTTGTGAACTACCTGAAAAAGAGCTCGCAGCACATTTTAAAGACTCTTTGTTGCTCTCAATTTCAGCAACCAGGAAAATACCAACAACAGAGTAAGAACAAAGTGAATTATCCAGAACAAACTGAGTCGCAATCCAGGCCCAGCAAATGCTAAAATTTAGCTGATACACTAATCAAATTCATATACAAGATGAATAAAAAGTTATTTTTTAAAAGCTTATGACTCAGGTTTTTGCATTCACAGCAGAGTTACGAACATATTTTGTCCCCTGAATTGTATTTTAAGAGTAAAATTCAGACATTAATAGAAAAAACCCACAGAAAATATTAGATTGCTCCCTTTATTGAGAGTGAACTTAACTTGCAAAATATTCTTTTTATCACACATTTCTGAACAGTGGCCAGTGATTTTATATCAGTCATGAATAAGTATACTTTATACATTTTATATCATTTATGTTAAAAGTTAGGTTATATAAAGTTTAACATTATATAAACTTTATATCATTTACGAGTAAGCAAGCTGAGGAAGACATCCCAACACAGAGGCACCTGAAATTACCTGTTAAATCAAGATACATAAAGCTAAATCTAGTTCATAAAAAGGAAAGTGATTTTCAACCTAATACCACAGATTTTTAACATTAACAGTATTAAGTCAGTTATAGGTTTGACCACACTAGAATCTCAACCAAGACCAACAAAATTTTCAATTGTAAAAGCAGAGATTTAACCAAATTTAGGTGGATTGAAAGTTGATGTATTTGACATGCATATTTAATCAACTATAATTCCCTCTGTCCTTGTCTGATATCATAGACCAGAAAAACGTCAATACTTCAATATGGAGAAAGGGCAAGACCTTAACATTCCTAAGAGAGGAAGGTGTCAAATGCAGACCAATATACAACTTACCAATATACACACATTTTAATTCTTCCTGCTATGCTGCATAAAGTCTAGTTCAAATGAAACTACAGCAGACAATCCAGAACTAAAGAATGGCTGATAAGACCATCTTCAATTCTGCACTTACTGATGAAGGCTGAATCTGATGCACGTGGGTGTTGGCTGAGACAGCAGTTAACACAGCTGTTTCAGGGTGTACTCAATTCCATACACCATCCTTCACAGCACAGGTCTGAAACACTGCCATTGGCAGCTGTTTCTATACCTTCAAGAAAATATTTTTAAGATACTTAAAAAATCGTAACATAAAAGCATATTAAAGACAAATAACTCAAAAAGTACCAGTAAGACCAAAGTTCTTACTATTGCTTCACAACTATTAGTATGTATTTTGCCAGTTCTGACAACCACATCAGTGCTAGCTATCCACATTACAAACTGCAGATCCATCACCATATAATGCTGCTTTTGACACTTTTATCAATTGCCAGGCATATACACTATGAGTGAAAGAAATCCACACAAAATAAGCTTGGCCACTGTCTGGGTAAACTCAATCCAGCAGTCTGCATGCCATTAAACTACAACACAGCTATGTAGAGCATGTGGAAATATGCTTAAGAATCCAAAGAATGTCACTACTCTTTCCAACTGGATGCTCTAAATTTAAAACAATTTAGTCTTTATACTGATATTACAATTACTGATTTCAGTTGAAACAGCTGATACTGACAACTTATCAGAAGTAGTGTCATTTTTCAGTTATTTATACTGCAGTAGCCCTTAGAGTTAAAATAACCACTGTTTATATGACACCAGGTACAAATTAATGATGCAAGGCCATCACCACTGTTTTTTAGTGGTTGCACCTCATGGAAGTTTGACTGGACATGTACAGTAGTGGGAAGAATACAGGGTAAGAAACACAAGTTTCCACAGACAAGTGCTTAGGGGTACACAGATAGTTGAGAGTTGCCAACTTAAAAAAAAAAAACCAAACATATATCTCAACCTTAAGAAATAACACTGCCAGCCACCTACACCCAGCAAGTATCAAGAGTTAAATTTGCAGAAGAATTTGAAAGAAAACATGGGAGTGAGTTTAATGTGTAAATCAAAGACTACATATTGGCTACATATTGATCAGGAATTGAACAGTTTAAATAAGTGCAGCAAATCAACCATTATCCTGTGAATTAACCCATCCATTTCCAAACACTACATAGTTAACAGTCACTATATTGTCTATAGTGATAAATAGTGGCTGAACACAATTCGGGAGTTAATTCAAGTTCTGTAACATTATCTATTCAGTAACAAACTAAAAATCAACATTATATCTTTTGCTGTATTAAGATGGAAAAAGAGCAAAAATAAGCAAAAGTAATTTGGAAGTCATTCTCTTTGACAAGCAATTTTCCAAGAGACACACATGATGGTGTTGGTCAAATTAAAGCATTTTTTTAAAGGTGGGAATGATTATTTCAAAGTAGGTTTCATTTTATTTTTTAAATTCATTTTAATTGCAAAATTACCTGCAGGAATTTAATCACATATCAAAGATAGCTAGTATTACCATAACATGAAAGGTTCCTCCTTGCACAGACAAAAAATTGGACTGCAGATGTTCTGATGATCCCAATACTTGCCTACTAAATATTGAATGTCATTATATTGTATTGCTAATATTGCTTACAAACTGTTTCTGTGTAAAACTTTACTATTCACATTACCTAATAACTTCCCATAATTAAAACAGTAATATAAACAGAATAAACAGCTCCAGTTCTTCCAAAGCATGGAGATGCAAAGTCAGGAAAAAGATATGGCTAGTTGGCACCGTATCTTCACATTTTACTCTATTGTTAACAGCGCTCCTTTAAAAGTAGTTATGAACATTACAGAAACAGTTAATGTATCACAGAACTAAATTTCTAACTACCCAGTGCTTCCAAAAGCTTACTGGAGTGGGGGTGGGCATTCAAGTTCCTAAGGAGGACAGGCCTTTCTATGTCAGAAGCAAGTAATTTCCAAAATAGACTGAAAGCTTGTGACAGGGGAATGAAAGAAAACGAAGCCATGACACAGAAAGTGATTTGACTTGATTTGCAACCAATTAAGTGATCCACTTCCTAATACTTCCAAAATGCTTTATCAAATTTCCATGTTGTAAAACTTACATTAAAACTTAACACCAATCTGATTTTATATCCAAGATCATTAAACATAAAAGAAACAAAAGTATTTAATTTAAATGTCTGACCAGTGTGTAAAATTAACCACCTGTGTATATTTTTGCAGCCTTACAGATGAATCAATCACTTTTATAAACTGAAATTTTTAATGTAACATTCTTTTTTTCCCCTATCAGAGCACTCGAAGTAATCCAGTCTTCCAAGAGTTTTTACTGATTTAAAAAAAAAGTACTGCTAGATAGATACAAACACAGACAGTGCAGAAGAAAACTGTTATACATCCTTACACTTAGGAAAGCATAGAGGATAAAAACTACACCTCTTGCCCTCAAGAAACTAACTAAAAAATGCAAAGAACTGCTAACCTCAACAACATTTTAATCTAATTTCCATATGCTGTATGGGAATAACTGCTGTCTTGCTCACTTAAAGTACTTCATTAGAATTGGTATTATCAACATTACCAATTATTAAATTAATAACAGCATGTTGTTAATCATTTAATTTCAACAAAAACTTTTTGGTTAGAATTAAACTGTATCTTCATCTTCCTTAACTTACAAACATGCCTACTGAAGTTCAGTTTCCACACATGGTCACACACAAAATACAAGTTTCAGAGCCCTGTACAACATAACACCTACCAAAAAAGGAAAAAAAGCAAATCCCAAGAAAGACACAGCACACTTTTAGAGCCAGTGTTTATTCACAGGGAGAATTAAAAAAAAATTTAAAAAGCAACAACAACAAGCAAAACAAAACAAACAGAAATAAGACCCAAGGACCCTTGTTTTGGGGGGTTTTTACCCCCCTTCCTGCCCACTCAGTGATTCTGTGAACCTTGGCAAGCAGACAAGACACCCTCAGAAGAGAACAAACCTGTCAAGAGTCCTTAAAGTTTACTGCAAGAGAAAATTAATTATTTTTAATTCATACTAAATCACATTTCTCATATAGGAAAGAGCATGACTCTCCATAATCCCCCTACTTTTGAGTCTGCCACATCTATACAATTCTTTTCCCTTACCAGCAGGTTTGCGTGTTACACCTTCCAGTACCCCTCATAAACAAAAATGCTGAAATAACACTAGCCCTTCATATAGTACCCACAGAGACAGATGTTTGTATGCTTCTGTACTTCCCAAAATGAGGAACCAAAGTCATCAAACCTTGTTTTCTATATTATTTTCCAAAACTATCAAACACTGTTCCAATGGAATTTAAGAATCACAGCACTCCTTTTTTTTAAAATGCAATCAAACGTTCCTGTGCACTTCACAAGAGATACCTAAAAGAATGACTAGTCCAGCATTTCTAACAAGATTTTCTAATACTCTGGAGGAGAAAAACAAGTCTTTAAGATAGCTGATGAGTCTCTTAACTACATAGTGCAAAGGGAGGTAAAGTGGGTGAAAACCACTAACAAAACCACAAAAAACACTTTGAAGAGAGAGACCACATACCAAGCCACTGAGTAAAGGAAAGAGTTACCAGTTATGTTCAGGAAAAACACCTGCCTTTCAAGCGACCATTTAGAAAAAAGGTCACTTATTCCCTTGCATTCAGCCCATCTTGGCTACCAGCATATGTATACTTTATCTATAATTTAACTTGTTAATTGCTGCAATAATGGATTTTTTTCCCTTCCTTTCTGAAAATCTGGCAGAAGAGAATAAAGTGTAATACAAACTATTAAAATGGGCACTGCAAATTTTCACAATGCAAGATCTTAATTGTCCTGTCTGGAATTAAAACAGTACAAGATTTCTTTACAGTCTGCACACAGAATAGTTCATTGGGGAACTTACATGAAATACTGTATTTTAAATATAAAACACAACAAACACATCCCCAAAGAGACCAAATCTGTAATCTGAAATCCCAAAGACAACTGCGACTTGTATTAAGAGAGTAAGCATTTCCCTGCCTACACATCGCCAAATGAAGATAGTGCACAGAAACACATCAGAGAAACACTGTATTTGAGAACCCAGTGGACTGTTCTGAAGGTAATAGGAAGGGAGCACCACTGTAACAACAAATCACTGGCAGGCTTCATAATGCAGCAGAACAGAAAACTGCATACAGCCAACACAGAATGTGCTCCTCATCTGGCACAGAGGCAAAGGTATGCTTCACTTGAAGTTTAGTTCTAGGACTCTACCTTCTGAAAAAAATTGTGTTTCTGTTAGTCTAACATTATCCACACTATTCCTATTTTTAGCATAAATCCATGGCATCTGAGAGATCATTAACTACAAGTGAAATTAATTAAATTTTCTTATTTTGAATTTGCAGCTTCTTAAATGAGGAGCAGTTCTGCTGGTTTCAGCTGGGATAGAGTCAATTTTCTTCACAGTGGCTGGTATGGGGCTGTTTTGGATTTGTGCTGAACACAGGGCTGGTAATACAGAGATGTGTTTGTTATTGCTGAGCAGAGCTTATGCAGAGCCAAGGCCTTTTCTGAAGTTTGTACTTCCATGCTAGTGAGGAAGTTGGGAGTCCAGGGGAGGCTGGAAGGAGACACAGCTGGGACAGGTGACCCCAACTGACCAAAGGGATATTCCAGACCATAATGCATCATGGTCAGTATATAAAGCTGGGGTAAAGAAGGAGGAAGCAGGGGGCATTACGAATTCATGGCATTTGTCTATGCAAGCAAGTGGTACGTGTGATGGGGCCCTGCTCTCCTGGAGATGGCTGAACACCTGCCTGACATGAGAAGTGGTGAATTAATTCCTTGGTTTCCTTTGCTTGTGTGCATTGCTTTTGTTTTCCCTATTAAACTGTCAGTATTTCAGCCCATGAGTTTTATGGTTCTTACCCTTCCCATTCTCTCTGTGGTCTCACAGGTGGGGGAGTGAGCGAGCGGCTGCCTGGGGCTGGGCTGCTGGCTGGTGTTAAATTGTGACAGTAGTACAGTGGAGAAAGCTATGAATCAGGGAGACAGTGCTAAATCAATTCACTTAGTAAAGTATTGCTTTGGCTGTCTCATACCTACAGATTTCTCTGCTGTTTTCCACAATTATAAAATAATAAAATCCATCCACTCTTCTAACCCCAGCTATCAGTTCGTTCCCCAATTGTTTACACTGTTCATGTAAATTAAAATACTTTTACAAAAATCCTTTGCTTATACTACTGTGGCCTACATCCTACACAGAAGTTTGGGGAAACTGTGAAAGTTCAGATCTGTAAAACAGGAGAAACAAATACAACCAAAGGCTTGTGCTTTAAATTCAGAACCATTGGCCATCTTTCATGGTAGAGGACTTATCTACCCCAAACATCTTATAACCTCCTTCTTCAGCACCATCTACTGTAAGACAGTGCCAGAACTACACTTCACTTTGTTTACCTCACTGTAGCATCTTTACCTGACACACTCTGAAATCTTTATGGACATCTGAATTACCTGGCTGTACTTCCGTTCTTTTGTAACTGTTTTTCAAGAACCTCTGCATTCTGAAATTCCACAGTGGGATTCTGCATTTTAGAAGCAGGATTTCACCGTGTTTTCACGTACTCTGTTATACATTTAGATGCATACGAACGTACCTATTTTTCCATACCAAAGTATTCAGATTTTTCCCTGTAACTCTGAACACTTTGAAACATTTCAATATCTATACTTCCCTGAGGTTTAAAATGTGTACTAAGTTCTACTTTGCAATATCAGAATACAGTGGAAAACCACAAGAAATACTTCAAGAAGTTTTGCCTCCCATCCTCACAGAGGTTCTAAGAATAATAACTGAAGAAGGATCTATAGTAATCCCACACAACTGCAACTCTAGTGAAGTTACACAGTTCTGCTCTTACAGGGAGCATGGCAACTTTAAATGCAACACTTTTTTTTTTTTACATCTTTCACAGAACAGTAAGTGTCTCTATGCATGGTCCCAGGAAGGGGCCTGCCTAAAGTGAACACACAGACAAGGGCAGCAACAACCTTCACCACTCAGGAGCAGAACACTCAGGTGCTCTGTTATCTTCCTGCTACGTAAACACAGGACACACTGTCAACTATCTAGCACACAGCAGGGAGGAGTAGAAACTGAAAGCAATACACAAGACTCTTTGAGGTGTAAGGTGACAATGTAGAATTAATCCTGTTGGATTAATTTTAAAATTACTAGCATTTTTGCAAAACAACGTTGAGGAGGTTACCTGCTGTATCTCAGCCACTGCTACAAAAGTTACAGCTACCAATTTTCCTCAGTTCTTCTGCCTTTCCATAGATGACTTTCATTTCAGGGTTTATAGTACTTTCTTTCTTGCTTACTTTACCAATGTTTATTCAGTATCTTCAGAGATCGGACTTCTTTAAGATACCAAAATGTACATTCCTGTCCTACCAGAACGGATTTCCACACATTATGGAAAGATAACTATTACACACACACATCCACCTGGGCAAAGGACAGTCTGAAGTGTAAAATTAGTTTTAATGAGCTAAACCCTATCCAATCCAACTTCTTTAATTAAAGATTATTTATCTACCTTAAGAACCTTTACTTGTGTGCCTAGATGCAAGTCACACAGAAACTAAAGGAAGCAGAGAAAAGAATTAAGATAATCATTGACACCACTGAGAAAATCCTCAGTCATTTAAACAAAGACACATAATGCTAATGCACTAATAAAGTGAATTACAAGCACGAGTAAAGTAAAGCCTACTCCACCAACACAAAATGAGGGAGAAAAAGAGCTACAGAGTTACATCTTTTCCCTGTTAAATCAAATATTTAACAGCACTGCTTGGTTCACACCTATCATATAAAGGGACATGTTTAAAACTAAACCCCAAGTTTTTAGCTGCTTACACACTTTATATTTAGCTTGCTATTCCAAGAACACTATTTAGAAAAATGACATTTTTATCCTACCACAAGTCCATGATGATTCATAAGCAACCTCAAACTCTTACAAAGGAAGATTTATTTTGCTCTGCCCACCTCCATGACAAATCTGTAGTTTAGCTCTCTTTACGCTAAACCCACAGATCTGCATGATTTTCCGAAAAAAGGCACATTTAACCAAGCAGCTTTTCTAAAGATTACTCTCACATTTGGTATTTACCAGAATCATACAATAATCTAGACATAAAAGATATTTTAACAGAAATAACTGGAAGGTACAGTATACAGCCACAAATGTAATTAGCCTGAAAAGGGCAGTAGAAGTATTATGCTACAAAAAGGATTAGTAGATTAGTTTTTTTACACATAGATATATATTCAAAAAACCAAAACCTGCTGAAACATAATCCTGGTTCAGTGAGCTAAAAAATTAACTGTAACTTGCAGTAACTGGTGTGCTTTTTAGGCTAGTATCACAACCAAATACAAGTTTGATATGTACTAAAAAACCCAGATGTCCAACTAATTATGACCATGGCAAAAGAAGCCAGAAATCTTCACTTTGTGTGGTAACACCAGAGCAAGTGTAAACAGGGGCAAAGGGGTGTCCTTTGAGATCTGTGAGCCACTGGAACTCCTCCTGATGAGATCAGAGTCACCTGCATCTTCATTTCTCTAATCCTAATATATATTTTTGTTTATTAACACTGAAAAAGGCCCAAAATTTCTCAATGATTTGGAGGGCGTGGGTGAAAAGCAAAGTGGTTATTCATCTTCCAACACAGAAAGTAATTTTTCTCCTTTATGTATATTTCCTTACACTAGCCTTACTGGCATAGATCAGGTTTATGTACAGCATATTTGATTTGTTAAGAAATAGTATGAAAATCAAGAATACACGCTCATGTATTTGAGTACGTTGCTAGACCAACCTTCTACACAGAGTAGCTCTCTGCATGTTTATTACCTTTGAACACATGCACAAATGTGACACTTCATATGACTAATCTTTTAAGAATTAGGGCTTTAAGATTAAAATGTATCAATTTAAAATGTAATTTAACAAAAGAGTGAATTAAAAAGTAAAAACATAGCTATAAACACTTCATCTCTCACTCTTCCAGTTTAAGAGAGCAGAAAAATATATTATGGATGTCAGACTCCTGAAGAAGTAAAGGAGTAACTTTACCCCTATTTACCACAATGAAAGTGAAAAAACTAACTTACCTTTAACACTTTTTCTGTTAACATCAGCTCCTTTTTCAAGTAAATACTGAGCAATTTCTTTGTGGCCTTTGTAACATGAGATCATCAAGCAGGTATGCCCGTGACGGTTTGATACTTCCAGGTCTGCTTTGTGCTCCACAAGGTATTTGACTATTTCCAGGTGACCATCAAAACAGGCAGCTCTAAGTGGCGTTGAATTAGTCAGGGTTGTGTTGTTGACAGACGCACCATGATCCAACAGACACTGAACAACCTTCAAGTGGCCCGCGGCTGATGCTGCCCACAATGGTGGAGCCCCCTCGATGGTCTCACCATCAAAATTCACGGAGCCACCAATCTCTATCGATGCAGAGCAATGGTCCAACAAGTATTCCACCATGTCGAGATGACCATAGCGGGCTGCCATCAGAAGTGGTGTGGCACCATTGGTTTTTTCTGACATCAGTTGGGCCACCTCTTCCCTTGTTTTGCTCGCCAGTAGCTTGGAAAGGAGCCGCAGCTTGCCATCACGAGCTGCGTTGAAGACTGCTGTCTTTAGATCCATTTAGTCTGTACCTCTCTGCTTCCTGATGGATAAACACCTGTTTTGTTCAGTCAGGAGCCTATTGGAAGTGCTTAGCCCTAACAGAATGACCCCAGCTACTTCTCAGATCACTTTCATCCAGATAGGACAACATGGAGACTCCAAACAGGGTCCTGACGAAGCGCAGGCTATGCTTATCACAAATCTGCAAAAGGGACAATTCTCGATGTTGTCACCTCCTACTTGGCAAACAAGCAACCGCATTGTATTTTCCTGCAGCTATACCCAAACAACTCGCTGTTGTGGCGCGCCGGTATCCAGCTGCGTTCCTTGGGACTCACCCGTGGCCCCTGAGGAAAGCTACGGGGAGGAGGGGGCTAATCCTACCAGCGCGTTATCCTCACCAAACACAGAACGATCCCCTTCTCCCTCACTCCGCTGCGAGCAGCACCCCGACTCGTTTCGGGGCGTATCCCAAGTACAGAGCCCCCGGTTCCCGCCAGAAGACCCGCGGATATGCACCCCCAAGGGAGCCGGGCGGGAAAGGCGACGGCCGCACTCCGGCTAAGCCCCGGGCGGCTGGGAGAGGCCGAGTTCTCCGCTCGCCTCACAGCCGGACCCCGTGCGCCCAGAGCCCGCCGGCCCCATCCCCCCTCCCTCCTTTCCTTCACTGCACCCAATCCACCCGCAGCCGCCGTGCTCGAAGCCGGCCGGAGAGGCCCGCCAGGCCGCGGGTTACCTTTCCAGGGAGCTCCGGGCCGTCTCCCGCTCC
>VZRL01006339.1:105254-122632 GCA_013397895.1 Origma solitaria
AGCAGCGGCGCGGGCGGTGCGAGGGGCGCGGAGGTGCGGCCGGGGAGCTTCGGTCAAGGAGCTTCGGTCAAGCGCTGTGGACGCGCCGTGGGTGTGTACGGACACGGCTGGACTTCATTCCGGCCCTGCTGTGGCCCGCTCTGTGCTCCGCAGCACAGCAGAGACGAGGAGCTGTGGAAGAGGGTCGGCAGAGGCCACAAAGATGGTTTGGAGTCAGGAACATTTCTCTTACGGGGAGAGACTGTGGAGATGGGCCTGTTTAGTCCAGAGAAGAGAAGGCTGAGGGGGATCTCATCAATGCATGTGAATATCTCAAAGGCGGCTGTCAGGGGGATGGTGCCAGGCTCTTTTCAGTAGTGCCCAACGATAGTTTGAGGAGTAATGGCCATAAATTAAAACACAAGAAGTTCCTCTCAACCTAAGGAAGAACTTCTTTACATGGAGGGTGGCAGAGCACTGGAACAGGCTGCTCAGGGGGACCATGGTGTCTCCATCTCTGGAGATATTGCAAACCCACCTGGATGCATTCCTGTATCACCTGCTGAAGATGACCCTGCTTTGGCAGGCGGGTTGGACTGGAAGATCTCCAGAGGTCCCTTCCGTCCCTAACTATTTTGTGGTTCTATGATTCTGTATGCATATGCTTAATGAATGAAAAATTTGGGTTAAAATTCCGATTTTTGCAGCACAGAGGATGCTCTGTCACTGGACAACATTGTTGTTTGGTGCAAAATTTGCTTTTCTTGATTGAGATTGCACATGGCTTGCTACAGGCTTAGGATGTGGCACGTGCTTTATTCCTGTGATAATAGAAAGGGAGAAAAATCCTAAAAGAGCTACTCCTGAGCAAGGGAATGTAAATACTGTCACAACCAAGTATCTTACCTGCAAGCCCCAGAAAGGAGCAACACCACATTCAGGAACAAACTCAGAGAAGGCCCATGAGCATTAATGGGCAGTAATTTGGACATCAATTTGAAATGCAATCTAGTGGCTTTCACATTCTAGAACACAGGGGAAAAAAAGGGGAGAGAGAGAGAGACAGAGAGAGAGAGAGAGAGAGAGAATAGTTCAATTTGCAATTTTAGGTACAAAAGCATTGTATCACAGACCGGGTGGCCCTTTTTCCCTTTGTCCCCAGTGCTGGCAAGATGGTAAGATGGTACATAGGCTGCTGATTGTTTTGTCTGCAAGACTCGGAAGGAGAAAGATCATAAGAAACTGATGGGAATTTAAAGTAAAGCCATCAACATTGTGAGTAGAATGGAGGAATTATTTGAAGAGATTTACCAGGGGTAGTCAACAACAATTGGAAACAAAATGAACAGATGAAAGAGTATACTTAGCATCAAAAATAATATCCTGGTAGGGAGGCTCTGTCAAGCCAGAAAAATAATTTGAAAGTTGTGGGAGCTAATTGATAGTCATGGTGGGTTCTGCAAATCATACCCCATGTAAATAAGGTACTATGGGGAACAGTACTGTGCTGGAGGGAACGTGGAGATAATAATCTGGCTGACCTTCCCCCTTCAGTCGCTGGAGTTTTCAGGGCAGGCAAGAAGCAGTGCAGTCAGCACTGACGGGCTTGCAAGCTCCAGGGCAGTGGGCAAAGAAATGCTTCTGTGGATGTCAAATACAGCCTGTTCTCACTTCCTCCCAGCTCTGAATTAGGCCAAGGTCCTGGGACAGGGTTCAGTGCAGGAATCTACTCTGGTCAAGTAGGCCAGAGGGGAATAGGAATGGCTTCTGCAGAGATATAATACCTGGAACATGGCAGAATATAAACCCGTGCATACATCCACAATGCATTGTGACGGGGAGTTTAGACACTGCCTGTCAGACAACTGGGCTTCTTCTTTATATAAAAATATCTTACTCCTATGGCAAGTAATAAATCTGACTTGATATTTCCAAAATCTGCCTTAGAGTCACTAGGTGTAGCCATCTGTGAATTAAGCAGAAAAAAATTAAAGAAAATATTACAGAATTTATGCTTCTCTATGTGCCTTTCTCTTTCTTATCTCATTTTACATACATCTTTGAGAATCATTTAATCATATTTGTATTTTAGGAAGGCCATTCTCGTGACGTGAGTGGACTTAAGGAGGTTGGACACTGTAGCTGCCTCCTGACTGTGAGTTCTACATTTCACACTTTCATACTGCCCCATGGAGGGAGCACTCGCTTGGCAGTACCTCGCTCTGGGGGCACTGAGAGCCAGCATGGTATGGGCCAAGCCTGCACTTCCCTACTGCAGTGATTTTCTGGCTCCTAGCATGCACCTAAGCCCTACTTCTCAGAGGTAAAAAGCAAATATTTTGACCCAGCGTACCAGAAGTACCATTAAAATCAAGAGATACCAATCCATGCTTTAAAGTTTCAACTTCAGCCATTCATAGCCAGTCAATCTGTTGTGGGAACACAGTGCCAATGACAATTTCGTTTTTCTTACCACCTCCTCTCTTTGGCCACATGCTGGATGTAGGAAGAATGGCCCCATGCCCATGGGGAAGAGGGGCGGTGTAGTCAGGCCGGGATCTTTGGTGATGCCACAAACACAACCTATGCCATTGAAAAGAACAAGTCAGTCTTGATGCTTGTTCAGTTTTGCAGTTTCGCTCCTCAAAACCCTCTGGTTTTGAAAGCTGTGAATGGAGAAAGGTGTTAAATGAAATAATATGTGTTGCAATAACTTAGTTCTCACCTCAGGGTATTCTTGTCCTCACAGCTGTTCACAGTAGACAGCAGAAGGGATTTGTCACATTCTTAAGGGACTAATGTGCTACCCACCTTGCAGACATCTCTGGTTTAGTGTGCACCAGTTGTCCCCGTCACAGCTCTGTAGCACTGTGTGTTGGTTTTGCTCGGCCCAGTTTTTGCCAGTGAGTAGGGTCGGATACAAAGATGGCTTCTGTGTGTCCTGAGTAAAGATTCTGGAAGTTTTTCACCATGTCCAGCAGAGCCAATCTCTGATGGCTCTGAAGATGATGGACATGCTGCTGGCCAAGTCTGTGCCAATTTTAGATGTTGGTTACGTCTCTGTGAAAACATATTTAAGAAGAAATCAAAACAATGTGAGCACGCACTTCTTTTCAGCCAGAGGAGGAGGAGGAGGAGGGAAAAATATGTGAGGGAAAACAACATGGAGGCACCAAGATCAGTGGAGAAGGTGGGGGAGGAGGTGCTCTAGGCGCCAGAGCTGAAAACCCTCTGCCGGCCGTGGTGAAGACCGTGGGGAAGCAGGTGGTCCCCCTGCAGCCCATGGGGTCCAGGGGATGCAGAGAAACCCCCACAGCCTGTGGGGAGGTGCCCACGCCAGAGGAACAGGTGATGCCTGCAGGAAGCTGTGATCCAGTGGGAGTCCCAGAGACTGAGAGTTGCAAAGGCCTTGTAGGAGAGAGAGAGAGGCCTTGCTCCTGGGATGGAAACAGCCTGACCTTGGCTCAGAAGTCTGCACCCTATGGACAAAACACTCGTACTGCAGCAGATTTGGACAGGCTTGTGAGATTGGACCCACGCCAAAGAAGTTCACAGAGGACTGTCTCTCGTGGGAGGGACCCCCATGGCTAAGTAGAGGATTCTTCCCCCTNGCTAAGTAGAGGACTCTTCCCCCGATGGACTGACCCTGATCAAAGGAAACCCCCATACCCTGCCCCCACCCGGAGCTGTTGGTTAGAAGGAGGGAGGGGGTGAGCTGAGAAATGGCCTTAATAGGGAGGGGGTGAGTAGAGAAACAGTGTTTGTAGCAGAAGAATTGTAGTGATCGACTGACTAAGAGAAAAAACCCCACACCCTGCCCTGGAGCTGTTGGTTGGAAGGAGGGAGGGGGGTGAGCAGAGAAATGGTGCCTTAAGAGGGAAAAGGGGGGTGAGTGAAGAAATGGTGTCTTTAGAGCTTATTTTTACCTCTGATTTATCCTCCAACACCGTTAGGTTAATAAATCACTTTGCAACTTTAAGTTTTCAACCTGTTTGTCACTCTTTTTTCTGTGTGTTCTCCCACCAGGGGCTTATCTCAACTCATGAGTCCTGAGCATGTGTGTTAGTTTTTTCCTCTCCTCTGCACAGCTGCAGCAGGAGAGAGCATAGTGACCAGATGCTGTAGGTGCCTGGCATTTGGCCAGGGTCAAAACTTGACACACTGTGTCTCATAGACCAGTGTTTCACTGTTGCATTCACATCCCTCATTACAGATTGAAGAACTGATATTCGTTTTGTGTACAAGTGGTAATACCATAAGGAAAAGGTCATAGGTCAATAGACAATTCTTGACAGTGCTTGGTCTGGGCCAGCTAGAGGTCTTTCAGGATTGCCTGATAGTATTTTGGAAGTCAAATTCTGATTTCAGCAAAAGATGTGGTTGTAAAGTGCTATACTTAGTTTCAACCCTTCACTTCTGTATCTCTGTGACCCAAGGTGCAGAGGTTTCTTCCTCCTCAAGGCAGAATGTGTTCAACAATACAGTAAAGAGAAAGCTAATCCATATCTAAGTTGTTAGCTATGGCACTAGAAGCCATATATATGCATTAATACAGTGATTTCCTCAATTTTTTTTTTATCCCGCTTTTGTTCGTGCAACAGTTAGTATCGCCAGCATGACTATATTTCTCTAAGGCCCTGAGATAACTCATAAAAATCTGTGTTACATTTTGCAAGGTGGACAGGCACTCCAGCTGCTGTGTGTGATGTCTGTAGTCTGTGTCTCAAGGCTCAAGGAACCTGCTCATCTTGCCTGACCCTGAGCAATGTCTGCGTGTGCTGCACTGCAAAACATCCCTCTCTCCCTCAGGACAGCAAGTATCATGTGCCTTAGGCACACTCTGAAACTGGGGAGATTGGACACATAAGGTAGTTGCATATATAGGCTTAGTCTCCTAAAATGTATTTGCTCACATTAGGTGACATTAGTGATCTAGATGTTCAACCTCTGGTCTAAAAACCCAGCCCTTCATATGGAACTGCCCTCTGAACAAGCCAGGTGACAAAGTTTCTTCCTTTAACTGGAAACTCTTCTTTCTATCATCCTGTCAATAGAATGCTGGGAGCTGAATCGTTAGCTGTTATGTAAGCAAACAGACTTGTGCAGATTGGTATTAAAATTGTGAGAAATTATGAGATGGCTGGAGATGTGAGCCTCCAGGATCTGAAAAGTTTTGGCAGATTTGATGAACCCCTGCAAGCTGTGAGCTTTCTTTGTCCCTTGACATTTAACTCACAGCTGACAGCAGAAACTGTCTGCAGTCTGCCTGTGGACACAGACCGAGACAGAGAAGTCTGGTCTTGGGAGGTGCCTCATTTCTTATGAGGAAATAGGCATTTCTGCCTGTTCACCCTGAAGTGTAAGAATGACATTTTGTTTCCAGGGGAGTCAGCTGAGCCAGGCTTTTGTCCCACCTATTCATAGCAATATTTGGCTCACTTACTTTTTCTGTGCTATTAAAACAGGGAAATAAGATAATGATCATCAGTACTAATTATATAAACTATTAAATTATACATTTGTATTGCTGTATGCCTGTACATACATATTTTCATATAGAAATAATTTATAGATTAACTTCCCTCAAATACACACAATAGTTTAGAAATGGAAATATACTACAGGACACAGGTACTATTTCACATGATGTGAGAATTGCTAACAGGCATAAATAAGGCAATTTTACAACTATCCTCATAAAAGGAATTCAGAGGTTTTATATATTCTAATTAACCTACAGCTTTCCACATTATTTTGGTATTTGATGTGCAAGCTGAAAAATTTCTTTTCCTCTCTCCATTGCCCTGGTGTTATTCCAAGAAGCTGAAAGTACATTTACAGAGATTGCAATTTTCAGAAATTCAAACATTTATATGTTTAAAATCAGTGGCAGTGGTGCACCCAGCTTTTAAGTCAGTATTTGCCAAGCTTGTGAAAGCTGTATTTCTCTCCAAGAAGACAAACAAAATTTTCTCCCTCTCCTGGCAATCCCTAATATGCATTATAAAAGACCTGCACATCGTCATTCATATATCCAAAGACATTTCTGCTAGCCAGTGCATGACCATACATTGCCTCTTTAGTATGGCATTCTGGTAGAAACTGCCTAGGCTCCATAGCAGATCTTGAGCAGTAAGACTTGTAAATTTACAGGATTTAAATGTAACAAAATCAACTACCAGAGAAAAATTCACTACCAAAGCAACATTTGAGAAATACAAGACAGTCTCAGATTCACCGGAACAGTGGTTTAAAACTGACAGTTCTCTAAGATACAGATTATCAAAAAATAAAAGCATTAAAAAATGGCTTAAATGTACAAATTAGCTGGCTTAGCTTACTAAACTTCAACTGTGTCATTATTAGGTAAAGTCAGTCAGTCATTGTTCATTTTTGCATCATGCTGGGATTCAACAGAGCTCTGCCATGGTGTGATCTCCTACAAGAGACAGGTTGGGAATGCACTGTGGTTTGGTTTACAATTAATTGATTGGTTTGACTAATACTTAAGCTCTGTTAAACTTTAGGTTGTGCCCTTCTGACACCAGAAGCCTCTGGTGTCCCTCAGGCTGTACCCAGTCTGGTATATTATAGATGGGAAACTTTAAAAACAGACTGCTCACTGTCTCCTTGCTGCCCTTTTTTGACAGTACACAAATTATTCCCTTGTTATTTTTCTTTCTTAGCTCCCAGGCCAAGGAAAAGATGGGCTCAACAGTGTTGATAAACAGAATTTCAGCTATTGAATTCACAAAATTTCCCCAGTGGGTGGAATAAAAGATGCATTACATCCTCTGCTTTCCAAGTATCGAACAGACATTTCACCAACAGTGAAACCTACTAGGCTAGTCATGATACTTGGGAATGTGCATACTTAACTCCCAGGCATTTGTACATACCCCTCTGCTAATTCACTGCAGATAAAAACTACAGAGCTGATCAGCAAGCAAGCACTCTGTGTTAACATTCTAAAGGCTCCAGGGAGTTCAAAATAGTTGGAAGCAAACATCCATGTGGTAAAGCTACTTTTCCTCAAATAGATGGCAGTAGAAAGGGGGTGCCCAGAGGTAATTGGATGAATACTCCATTTGCTGTAAGCCAGCACAATCAGAGAGAACAAACAAAACACAGCACGAGTGCTAGGCAACAGTCTGGATTGCGGCACGCCACGCGCTGCAGCTCTCGTGGAAGCTGCTGAGTGGCTGGGAGCACAGGGGTAGTATTTCAGTCCTTGGCTTCAGATGCAAGTGCCGTAAGCATCCCTACATTTTAGTCATCTGCAGCT
This sequence comes from Origma solitaria, assembly GCA_013397895.1. NCBI lineage: Eukaryota > Metazoa > Chordata > Aves > Passeriformes > Acanthizidae > Origma > Origma solitaria. The sequence goes on from VZRL01006339.1 coordinate 112,519, forward strand.
GTAACTGTCACTGGAAGTCTGCAGAGGCACTAAGCTGTTCAGACTAGCCATGACCTTTTACACTGCCATATATATCCTGAAACCATTCTGTCTGTCAGAAAGAATCCCAGTTCCCAGTGATTTCTGGCCACGTGGGTCCGTGTGTGAGTATGCATTCATGCTGTCACATGCTTACATGCTTTGGAAAGTTCTGCTCTCATTTTCTGCCTTCTAACCATTTCCATAAGCAGCTGGTCAGAGTCAAGTGTGTGGCCTTTCAGCAAAGAGTTCTCTGGCTATATCTTCCTACTAAATCATGACTAGGGACTCTTTCGTCATGACTGCTGATCTAGCTTGATCCTGAAGAAAGACAGGGCATGGACTAACAGGAAAACTATTTCCAAACCTGGCTTAATTCTACATTAGGAGGCAGAGGGTTGCTGTTGGTTTTTTTTCTTTTTTTTAATGACATAAAGCTCAGATACTGAGTTTCTCAGTTGCCTTGTGCAGAGTTGTCTCTGCCTGTCTGGTGATTTTCTGGTAAGAAAGACTGGTCTCAACTTGGTAGCAGTTCTTCTCTTTGTGGAGCTGCTGTAGATCACAACCATCCCCTTGGCATTGTCCCACATTCTCCTGTCCAGACAACCAGCCTTCTCAAGGGAAGTCCACAAGCTCTTAGAACTTGCCTTTGACAATGGGTGTCACATTTCTGAGTTAGTCTACAACAGACGCCCATGTAATCAATTCCTTCCTTATCTAGGCTGCCTTTTCCACTGCTGCAGTGTATAAGCATCTACTCCATTTTCTTCTGCAGCCTGGATTACTGATATACACATTACTGGGGCTTGTTGCAAGCACGCCTTAGAAGATTCAGCAGAGTAGATATGTTTGCCTGGCTTTTAGTGCTAACTGTGGTGAGCTTATTAAAGCTGTTCTCCACAGATTGCTTTATCTCATTTAAAAATTACAAATCTCTTGGATATATGCCACTACTACCCTGGGTACACAGATACTATCCTTGGTACCTTGGGTACCCCTGAACTCTGGCTGTCAGCCAGGGAGGGCTGGCAGACCATCGTCAGCACTGAAATCTGAGGAGAAGCTGCCTTATCTCAGCTTAGGGTTTTGCTTTTTTCCCTCCCATTTAGTGGTTACACCACATGAGATTGATAGTTTCTGAGATGGAAAAGCTCCTGGTTTTACCTTGCCCTTTCTCTAAGGGATAAATACAGTGTGAGACGAGGTGGCAGCCACAAGACTTCATGTTTTCCATGGGTCAAGTTGATTGAGAAAAATGTAAAATGAATGCCAGAAATTTTGCAATAGGATTGTACTTTCAAGAGGAAAAAATGTCCCAGAAAATGGCTTATTAGGCATATGGAGTGTGTGTACAATGCCTCCTGTCGCAAGACTTTGTAAATAAAATATATGTAGCCTTCTGTGACATAAGGATCATTGTCTTCATTTAACAGCTGAACATAGCAAAGCACAAGGATATCTCTGAACACCTAATCTGCTTTGGGAAGAGGGGGATGGGACTGATGTCAGAGAGCATTTTTCCAGTGTATTGTCTTGCTGTCCCAGCCCTCGGCCTCATCTTGATCTTTCCTCATCTGTTTGGGCACTTCAGATTTCCAACCGTTAATAAAGCACCTGCTTCAAACGCTGCTATTGAATCATGTGACCATCACACCTTGCCTGTGTCACCAGGCCAGGATCCTTTCACTCAGGTCCACATGGTACTCAGCATCCCCAAGGTCTCTCCCCACAAGATCCTGTCAGAGATTTCCAGGTCCAAATCTCTGACTCTTTTTTCACTCCTGGCAGAATAAAGTATACAAGGGGAACAGGTGTTATCGAGGTAACATTTGGAACCTCCAGAGGGAGGAAACAATGTGGGTGCTGCTGGTTGCAGAGTGCTCTGAGGTGCAGAAGAGTTTCCCTGGCAAATGCAATAGTCATGGCAACGGCTCTTCAGCTTTTACTGCAGGGTGGTAATTCAGCTTTAGACGTAATGCCATATATTTGGTGTGTAGTCAGAACTCTAGAACTCTTTTTCTTTTACCTTTCCAAATGGAGGGGAGGATTCCTCAGCTTGCTTTTCCAGCACTAGCATCAATGACTGTGAGAGCAGGATCAGGTCACAGCTGGATGACATGCACATTTCTTAGACTTTTCTCATAGAAGGATACAAATTTCCACCCTTTTCCAGAGTATGCCTGCGTACCCTTTTGAGTGCTGCATTCTGCTGCAGTGCTCAGGAAACTCTGCATGTAGCATGAAGGCAGCTGCCTGGGAGAGCTACAGCAGAGCTGCAGTCAGCAATGAGTGCAGCCTCAGCCAAGTAACAGGAGCTTCATTTGGCTGGAGTTGCAGCAGTAGTCAGCCAGCAGGCCAACATACAAAGCATCCTGGTAAGCGTGGCAGGAGAATGAGTGGTGGTCAGTAGTGACAAGGAACACATCTCTGCATTGAAATGAGACAGTAATTTTTATTTATAGGCACCTAGTGTACAAGATAGCTGTCTGTGTGGTTTGTGAAGGCACTGTGCAGCAGTATGAGCAGACAATAACATTTGTGGGAACACTTTTTTTCTGAACTAGCTATTGAAAGAGAATAACATTAAAGTGTAAATGACCTGAGGACTTCAACTGCCAAACATTGCCTGAGAGCTACACAGTAGGATAGTACCTGCATGTAGGGGCTTCTCACCAGCAGAGAAACTGGTACCTCCTGGGATCACATAGAAGGAATGATTTTATAGGGGTGGAAGAAATAACTAGCAACAACAATCCAACAGCTCAGGAGCTCAAGAACAGGAGTCTCTGGGCTGCTGAGGTTTGGTCCAGGCCTGTTTTCCCTTTTGTAAACATTCTTCTGCGTAAGATCTCAGGACAGGCCTCATCTACCCCATTTTCTCTTAGACATCTTCCCATTTTCTTTTCCTTCTGTTTTCTTCGCATAATCCTCCTATTGGTGTAATTTATAGACTGTATGCTATAGACATGTTGTCTTCCATTTACCATTTAAAATATCACAGGAAAAAGTACACTTACACTGTGGGGAAAAATAAAAAAGGTTATAAATACTGTAGACAGCACTTCAATGAATCAGCACTGGCAGAGGAACTCCAAAAGCCTCCCACAAGCTGAAACTCTCCACCCTTTCTCACAGTGGTTGTGGCTCTTCTCAAGGAGCTTGGGTGGCTCTGGCCACCCCACTGTGGCAAAGGGAGCAGAGAGGAGCAGGGAGGAGCAGAAGCCCAGCTCCACCCTGCTTATGGTGACCTTGCACTGCTGCAGGCAGCTGCACCACTCAGCACTGGGGACGTTGGGGGTGATTAACTGAGAAACCTTCTTACCCTGCTCACATCCTTCTGTCATCCCAGGCACCAAGACTCGCTGCACTGAGGGTGCTTTGTAGGGGCTGCAGACACCCAGCAGTCCCTTGACTCGACAAATTTGCTTTCCTGCAGCATAAGGGCACAGCCTGCATGTGGATGAAGCACATAGTGTGTCTATAAATGATTCTTGGCCTAAATTTTTGAGCCAAAGATACACAACTATTATTTTCATTTGCAAAAAAAAAAAAAAAAAAAAAAAAAAAAAAAAAAAAAAAAAAGAACAGTCAGAGCACAAAACATTGTATCGAAAATCACACCACATGCAAGCACTATCACAGTTATCACACCAGCTACCTCCTACAAGCATGGTGCTGAACAGCATGAGCCACATCATAGATGCTGATCCAGACACTAGAGCCCCTTTTGCTGCTTTTTCTCTTCGGCAAGGAACTAATTGTTGCTTAGAGATAACTGTCCTTAAATTTGGAATAGCCAGTTTTCAATATTCAGAAAATAATAAGTCATCATGTTTAATTTAATTTCTACTAGAAAAAGCAAAGGTTTTCAGTGTTATTTTAGTAATTACATTCCACATCACCAATACAAAACTATAGTGATACCTAATGCAAGATGGCTTACTGACTCACTGCTAGCAGTTCTATCAAGTACAAGAGGAGAAAAGAACTCCGAAGGTCTGTCTTAAATCTGTTCAAATATGCTTGAGAACTAGAATACATTATATGCCAAAAGAAAAAAGTAATTCAGACTGATGCTGCTCCTGTTGCTCTCCTTTTCCAGCTTCAGATCAAAACACTTGTGTTGCAGACAAACACAGTCTCTCTCACTATTGTCTACAACATAATTGTCTAATATTTTCCCTTAAAGAATGTGCCAAACAAAATTTAGTCAGTATGATCCCAGAAAAAATTTCTTGATATAACAAAACACATCAGCAAACGGATTCTTTATACAAAAAACCTTCAAATGTAACAAAACTAAAATATCCTTGAAAGGCCTATTTCTCAAAGCAGCAGCATGTTTTATAGAGTGCCTTTTATAATGCATTGTTTTCATTTTGATGACAGGTGTTCCTCTTTTATTAATATTTTTCAGTATCAGCTAAAAGATGTGAAAAGCTGTGCATTGTTAGTGGAAAACAATACATGTCTGCCAGAGCTCACAAGATAAAGCCAAACATAGCTAAGGTTTCAATTTGGCAGCATCTTGTGCCTGTAAGTAGACACAGTGACAGGCCTGCCTCCATATACAGCATGCATTCAGCAGTACTTAATTAACATGCCTTGACAGAGAACTTTACCATTAGTTTTGTCAAGTAAAGAACTACCCTTCCTTCATAAAAGAATAGCAAAGAATATCACTTTTGCTTTATTCTAAACATGGTCTGCTTTCACAGTTTTCCACCATGACAAGTGCTATAGTTTCTATTTCATCCTTTCCTCCCTCTGTCACTGTTGCCTGTATGTAGTCATGGAAAATTTTCTCCCCTTGTTTTGCAAGGTCAGGGCCATCCTCTTACAGTGCATTAACGGTGTGCAAAACAAAATGTTTCTGGGTAAGCAGGTTGCTTAATGGCCTCAGAAGTGTTGTAATGTATACAATTTAAAGCATTGACAAGGGAGGTGAAAGACTGAAACACATACCAGGATTAATTCAGAAAATTTTGTCAATAGCATAATAGTCCATGCTGAACCATTCACAATATTACCTAAATTTTCCAAAACAGGTTCACTACAAGGCGTCACTGCAAAGATTATTTCAGATTCAGCACAAAATTAATTCTGCAGCAGGTTCTGAATGTTGATGGCTCCGTCTGCATCACTGTCAGCATGCAGAATCACAAACTTAGAGCAAATAGCCATAGTCTCATTACTGCTGCAAACTTCTGACATGATGCTTATAGGCTCTGTAATTTCAGCAGAGATGCCCCATGGTTTGTTAATTGGATTGGAGACTTTCAGACCTCTACTCAAGTCAGTAGCCTTCTGTTTCCCTCTACAGAGAGTCATTTATCTGGAGTTACTACTGCCTGTTACAAAAAGGACACACACATAATCCCCCTCTGCTCTGCACTGGGGTGGCCTCACCTTGCATATTGTGTGCAATTTTGGTCACTGCAATATAAGACATTGAGCTGTTAGAGAGTTTCCAAAGGAGGGCCATGAGGATGGTGCAGGGCCCTGAGGAGAAGCCTTGTGAGGAATGGGTGAGGTGACTTGGTCTGCTCAGCCTGGAGAAGAGGAGACTGAGGGGAGATTTCACTGCAGTTAGAATTTCCTTGTAAGTAAAAGAGGAGGAGCAGACACTGATTTGTTCTCTGTGGTAACAGTGACAGGACCAGAGGGGATGGCCTGAAGTTGTGTCAGAGGAGATTTAGGTTGGATATTAGGTAAAGGTTCTTCATCCAGAGGGTGGATGGGTACTGGAACAGCTCCCCAGGGAAGTGGTCCCAGCACCAGCCTGACAGAGCTCAAGAGGTGCCGGACAACCCTCTCAGGCACATGGTATGGTTCTTGGGGATGGTGCTGTGCAGGGGCAGGAATTGGATTTGATGATCACTGTGCATCCCTTCCAACTCAGCTTATTCTGTGATTCTGTGATTTTGTGATAAAAATGTTTTCATGGTGACTGTCTGCTTTCTCCATTTGTTAAAAAAAAAAAAAAGAAAAAACAAACAAAAAAAGAAAATAAATAAAAACTAAAGAAACAAAAAAAGTCAGAGAAAGAAAAAAACAGAACTACTACTGGGACAGTATGAAAACAAGAATTCTTTGCTTTTCTTTAAACAACAAACTTGTTTGACTAGATGAAGCTATTACTTGTGCAATGTGAGAAAGGAGAAATGCTGAAAGAAAAACTGATATTTATATTTCCTAGACTGTTTTGCTGGTGAACTCAATGCTGAGCACTCCCCAGCCTGCAACAGGGACAAGCACTTACCATGAAGACCCATCAGCCACCACCAGTAGGAAAGCCCATCCAGGGCGTGGAGCTCTTCTTGTAGTTCCTATGCTGCAAAGGGAGGTATTGTGTTGAATATGTTGGCATAGAGATGGTAGGGTGTAAGCTCATGCATCCCATGTGTGATCTGTGCTCTCACTCAAAGGAAATCAGTGGTGTTCAGAGGGAGGGTTGGTTCAGCTGCTGACAGCACTATGAAACCAATGTTCAGCTGGGGGGGTGATACAAGGTGCAGCACCTGAAGAAACTGGATGGTCAGCCTTTCGATATCTCATTCCTGTTTATTTCTTTAATCATTGTTTGCACAGCTCAAGCTGAACTTGCAGGAGTCTCCTCCCTTTCTGCAAAGACATTGGAGAAGCTGAGGTTTTTAATTCTGCTAAGGCTGCTTGCAGACCTGACCAAATCCAAATGACAGGGGAGAGTGGAGCAGGAGGGGTCCTTCCACTTTCAGCAGCTGCCAAACCAATTTGCATGGAAGTGCAGCCAAGGCTCACACCCTCCAGGGAATTCATACAACTCAATTGGCCTTTGAGTTAATCTGGGCTCCAGTGCTCTTGCACAGGATAGAGAGGACAACCGAGGCAGAACCAGGTTTTGTGGTGGTACCTACAAAGAGAAGAGTGTTTGCCTGCCATACCCCCACCATGCCCATTCCCTGTCGTTCCCCTCCTCTCTTTTAATCTCTTTGCCCTTAAAATGCAGGTTGGTGCACAATATCCTGGCTGAGAAGAAATCAAAAGGTCACTGGTGGGATCATTGTGTTTCCCCTTCCCCATTCAGAGAAGTTTCTGATGGCAGAGCATCTGTGTCTGGAACTGTCTGAATACCTTCCCTGTAGGCTTGATGCTCTCTCTGCACCTCCTGCTCAGAGAAGCCTGCCAAGGTCTTCCACAACTAGGTCTTGGTCTGACCCAAGGCTTTTCTTTTTTTGTATACAAGGTTAAGCTGGCATTGATGTGTTCAGATCTAAGTATAGAACAGGTGGCAAGATTCACCTACCACGTTGTGTTTTCCCACAATTCTGGCCCTGTGATAGAACAATGTGCTCCAGTCCTTAAATATCAGTTTCATTTTATCAGTAGTGCTTCAGGTGTTTTCCAATTAACGGGTAAAGAGCCAGCATCTGTGTTAGACCTCAAAAGAGCAGAACCTCAGAGAGCAACAGCAGCTTGCCCTGCAATAACACAAAGCCCACACAGACCTTCCCTCTTTACCTCAATTTTACATCAGGCCATGACATTTTTCTCATTAAGTGAAAATCTGCAGTGAATGTTGTGTTTTAATGTAATCTCAAAAATATGGGCAGTAGAATTAATTGCCTCCAGAGGCAGGAGTCAAAACACTGCAGGTGCTTTTGGGGTAAAAATAATTAACTGTATTGAAACCAATCAGGTTACTTTGTTTCTTTCTAAAGCAGGTTCAGCCTGGATCAATTCAATAAATATTGTAATAAGCATGTCTTTAAGGCTATGTGGTGATCTGATTGTGTAGCACTACACATGAAGGAGTTGGCTCTGGATCTTACAAGAATGATGGATTTGAAAGAAAGTGCAGCCCGTTGGAGATCAGAATATGAGTTATGTGTAATGAAGCCTGCAGAAGGAAGCTGACAGCGTGAACTATGAGTATGTATTACGCATGGAAACAAAGATGTGGTGCAGCTGTACACTTTGTAACATACATTTATGTTTCATAGCTGCAAACCCGTGAAAAGGCAGGTATGGGATTCATGCCTTCTACATCGCATCCCCAAAGCAGAGCACGGTGTGGTCCACATAGCACAGGATTTATTTTCAAATGTTTCACAGAAACATTTGGGCTTATTTCTTTTGTTTAAAAGGAAACAGAAAGAAAAGAGTGCAATTCAGAGGTTTGATTTTGCAGTAAGGACAAACTAACAGCAGGTTAAGTGCAGTGGGGAGTTATTATAGTAAGGCACAGGTCTGCTGTCCTAATCATTCTTAAATTATATTCCCATGTGACCTAATATAGGGCCAGGAGTGCAGTTTCTGTGCTTGTTTGCTGCCCTCTCTTGGCAACATAACCACTTTCCAGGAGAGAAAACGGACGCTTCTGTCAAGTAGGGCAATGTATCAAAGCACTCTCATTCAGAGAAATAAAAGAGTGTGTACCAAAGAAAAATAAAACATTTGCATCTTTTTACACATTGGAAAAATAATAGCTTCTAAGGAGTCAGTTTCCTCTTTTCTCTTAGTTTCATTAACTAAATGTCCGGAGAAGGAGAACTGACATGGGTGATGAGCCTGTTACAGAGTAACATCATCCTTTCCTATACATTATTTTGAGCACCTTACCCTTCTTCCTCCATAAAAGCAAGTTTCTAAAGAATAGTGATTTTTCCTTTTCAGTCCCTACCATAATATTTGAGCAGACTTCCAAGGCCTCAATTGACTTCTATAAAGATTTCCATCTGCAGTGCACATATACATATCTTTTGTTATCAGTGTCAGAAAGGCTAAAAGAAACTGGATTCTGTGAATAGCAGTAATCCTTTATAATAAATATAAACCTTGCTTTTCATGACAAGTCTTCTTCCAGCTCTAGTTTCAAGAAGAGAAATCTATGTCATTCAGGATCCTGTTTGCAGATAAAGAAATGCAAGCCACATAACAGTTTATGATCAACTCTGTGTATGCTCATGTGTCTATGACCCACCAGCCATACATGCAGGTCATTCATGCTCTAGGAGGCTGCAAACAAGCAGCTGTATGACTACTCAGTGAGGAATACTTTTCTACATTCAAATCTTCATGTCTGTGATATTCAATATCTCACCTATGCATGAGAAAACACATATTACATTTTCAGATAATGAAGGTTCTCCCATGGAGGAAATATTCCTCATATTCTTGCTGGATAGTACAGGTTTCAACCTGAAAAACATCTTTCTGCCAACAAGAGCATGCTGACACATATCCTTGACCAAAGCACACAAGCAGTATCCTCCAGCCAGCTGCTTTCCCCCTGGTCATCCTTCCTTGAGCATCCAGAGACACCACCATTTGCAATAACACCGCCAAAGAGGCTTGCAGATCCTGTTGGTTTGATTACCCAGGAAAAAAATACGTATCATATTTTACACTGAACATTTCTGAAAAATTAATAAGATGGAGAATTAATTGTACATAACTTTTAAGGTTTCTCAGAAGGATGTTTGAAAGTTTCCATTATGAAAGCCATCCTGTAGTCTCATAGTATGAGAAATATATCCACAGAATATTTAAAGCTGCGTTTAAGATAAAAATAAGAATAAAAACCAAGGAAATTTCTAATTTTCTATTTTTGAAGGATGTTTTTCCTTTTTCAGCTTGTAATTGGGATAATGTTGCTCAGGAAGCAAAAACTAACTCTTCCCCCCAAGAGACAATCAAGATCTATCTGGACTTAATCCTTTACAGTGTGTTTGAGGATGACCCTGCTTGAGCAGAGAGGTTGGACCCGGTGACCCACTGTGGTCCCTTCCAACCTGACCCATTCTGTGAGATACACAGGGATGTGTAGCCCTGCCTCTCCTTGCACCTGCTTTACTTAGGGATATAATTTTGTGTTAATTTGCTGGTGGCTCTCACTCATTAGAGTTTTCATGGTTTGGGACTCACATCCCATGTCCACGTTTTTGTGATTCAGGGAGACAGGCACCTGGGCACGTGCTGGGAGCAGGAAGCCATGGACTGGTGAGGAGCCCATCTCAGGCGTGGCAGTGACAGCACCTCTGAGGAAGGAAGTCTGCAGAAGACTCAGGTCTTTCAATTTGGGGTTTGGGGGGTTCCTTCCCTTCCCAAACCTTCC
>VZRL01006354.1:0-40204 GCA_013397895.1 Origma solitaria
AAGGGAGGCCTTGCTTACCCCTCCCGGGTCTTATCTTGCCCTTTTATGCACATAAAAGACGCTTTGTTTCTCTATTCATGTCTAAACCTTAATAAGGGAGCCGCAGATTTAAAAAGTGACCTGGTTTGGGGACACGAGAGAAAATGTGTGGCTCAGCAGCAAAAGGGGCTGGGGGGCACCCCAACATCCCCACAGGAGTTGGTGGTCACTCACGGAGTTCCACCGAGCTGTGGGGGCTTGTCTCCTCCTCTGCCACAGGGGTGGGCAGCAGCAGTGGTATGCAGAGGGTGGAGGAAACATCACAGCTGCAGAAACACGTACAATGACCTTTAAAAAACAGCTCTGGCTTAATGAGGCAGGTGAGCAAATCCCTGCCCCAAGCAGAAAGCACAGACAGGAGTCACAGGAGGGGATAGACAGATTTATTATGTTTCTCGGAGCAGTGCCATTATATTTTGCTGGGGATAAGGTCACCCCCCTGGAGCCAGAGCAGAAAGATGGGCTGGGATGGTTATTCAAAGCGACGGGAACAAGAAGCTGCAGCCAAACCCCCAGGATCTGCTGCCAGCATGGGGCTCCACGGGTCGCTGCAGCAGACGTGTGGCCAGCGCCTGCCAGAGCCACTTCCACAATAGCTTTCCAGCAACATTCTCAAGGGCCAGGGCATGGCGCAGGAGTCAGTGTAGCCCCTTTGCTCCCGCCAGGGAAGGGTGGACATAAGACAAGAATAAATACAGCTTTCAAAGTCACCCCAACACCCCACCCATTGCTGCATAGCCTGGTGAAGGCATTTACAGAAGGAAATCTGTCAGCCAGAATCCAACAAAGGAGTAGATGTGTCCGAAGGGGTTTAACACTGACTCGTTCGTATCCTGATTTCCTCCACCAGGCTCTCCCTGCGAACATTGACCTACACGGGGGAGAGCAAAAAGTTGCTTCAGTAGAACTGCAGCAGCTTGACATGTCACCACACTCATGGCTCTGTGTCTTAGAGGGTCACACCAAGGCATCACCAGTCCCTCAAGAAGGGATCAAGTGGGCTGCAGCAGCCACAGAGCTGAAACCTGTAAGAGCAGACACCTGGCAGCAAGCCAAATAAGCCCTCTACTGCACAATGGTTGTGAGAATGATGCTCTTCCCATTGGTTTCCTATTGGTTCCAAAGCCATTGCTCTAGGTGACCTATGCGCTGATTGCAGTGCCACCTGTTTTGGGAATCTGTCCTGAAATAATAGGCACAGAGCAGCCCTGCAGTTCAGGACTAAGCAAGTTCTGTTCAGTCTCACTCATTCCAAGAGGGCACCTCCAGGACTTCCACCAATGGTCCCATGTCATAAACTGAAAGCATGAACAGGCATGTAGGCCATTGAATCACCCCTCCATGCTCCTGAACTGAGGAGTTCAATGAGGCCACATGACGGAAATGCTCCAGAGCTAGAGACAACAGTATTTCACAGCTCCAGGAAACGGAATGGGGCAAGAAACTGGAATACAGGGTGTTACAGAAGTTGCTGGAAAGATCACTCGGTCTGGAAGGCTGGGCTGAGCTGGGCTGAAGGGTCACATAGCCAACCCCACCATGGCAAGCTGCCCCAGGCCGTACCTCCTCCCTGGTTGCCACGTTCCGTAGCTTGATGACTCCATCTTTGAGCTCCTGCTCGCCCACAATGGCGACAAGAGGGATGCCTGTCTCCTCACAGTACTGCAGCTGATTCAGCAGCTTGGGGTTCTTCTTGTACAGCATCTCTGCCTGGGAGAAAGCCAGAGCACACCACCATCATAAACTGGGATGTTTCACTGGACCCTTCAACCAGGCACTGCTGGGCCAGTCTGGTGAGTGTGAAGTTGTGTGGTGGGGAGAGGATGGACTCATGGAGAAAGCTGGGCACCACGTTCAACAAGGCCAAGTGCTGGGTCCTGTACATGGGCCACAAAACACCATGAAATGCTCCAGGCTGGGGGCAGAGTGGCTGAAAAGTGCCTCATGGAAAAGGACCTGGGGGTGCTGTTTGACAGTGACTGAACACAAAGTTCAAGTGTATCCAAGTGGAAAAGAAGGCACCTGGCTTGTACCAGCTTCAAAGTGTCCATCAGGACCAGGGCAGTGACAGACCCTCTGTGCTGGGCACTGGTGAGGCCACACCTCAAATCCCATGTCCAGTTCTGGGCCCCTCATGGCAAGAAAGACAGTGAGGGGCTGGAGCATGCCCAGAGAGGGGAACGGAGCTGAAGAAAGGTCTGGAGCATGAGTCTGATGAGGAGCAGCTGGGGAAACTGTGGGGGCTCAGCCTGGAGAAAAGGAGGCTCAGGGGGAACGTTCTTGGCTCCACAACTCCCTGACAGGAGGGTGGAGCTGGGGGGGGTGTGGTCAGACTCTTCACCCAAGCAACAAATGACAGGACAAGAGGAAACAGCCTCAAGTTGAGCCAGATTCAGACATTGGCACAGGCTGCCCAAGGCACTGGTAGAACCCCCATCCCTCGAGGGATGTAACCAACATGTGCATGTGGCACTTGGGAACATGGCTCCATGGCAGCCTCAGCAGCACTGGTGAATGGTTGGACTCAATGGTATCAATGGCTCTTTCCAACCTACATGATTCTAGGATTATGCCAATGAGTAAAAAGGCAACACAGCTCAAAAGTACTCACAAGACACTGCTTATCCTGGGAATCACCAGGCCATTAACCCTAGTCCGTGTCAGCTGGGCTGTCCCTACAGGGCCAGGAGACTAGCAGAGCACCCAGGCATTCCTCTTCCCTCACTGAGGCAGTCTATCCACAGCAGGGAGGGATCAGGGCCCTGCTGCCTGCTTTGGGAATCTGTCCTCAGATAAGGCACAGAGCAGCCCTTGCAGTTACAGGGCTAACCAAGTCCTGCTGCCCAGCCCTTCCTGGAATGCCCGTGATTTGGGACACTGCGAAGAGGAAGGCTCCATTCAGGAAATCAGTCTGCTCCCCACCTGCTCCCTGTAACTTCTTCCAAAAGCAAAGCCAGATCTGGTCCATTCCTGGCACAGAAAGTGAACCAGGCAGCTCTTGACTTTTCCATCACCCAGTCCTACCTTGATTCCAGCATCCCACAGTTCGGAGATGAGCTTCAGTCGCTCTTCAAGGAGCTTCTTTTGGGCAGAGGCCACCAGCACCTGTGTCTCCGTTGTCCTGATCTTTTCCTCAGATGCCTACAGAGGGGACAAGACTCAAAAGATGCCACAGACATACCAAGATACCTGACATTCTATGAGCAAGAAGGGTCACTACTCAGCTCCATCCACCTAGCAGTGAAGAGGACTGGGCTCAGAAGGATCAACAGCATAAACTCAGAGTCAGGGAGGTCCCACAGACCCCATCCTAGAAGAAAATCTCATTTTCTGCAGTTGTTCCATGAGGGGTGCTTAACACAGCCTCTCTCCTGTTTCTCCACACCCAAGGGCCTCCTAAATATCTGCTCCAAGCAGCTCAGGAGCAGCACGCCCAGGAGAAGGTAGACACAGACAGCTGCCGGCTCTACAGCTGAGCTGCTACCTATGGGTTAAACAGCAGCAAGCTGAGATGCTCCACTAGCCCCTGTGGCAGATGCTGGATACTCCAAGTGGCATTTTCACGCTACCTTCCAGAAGGGAAAAACCTTTAAAAGGTCACCTGCAAAGGAACAAACCTGGCCAGGACTGGAGGTGGTGGGGGAGGAATTCAGTTTGTATTTAGAAATTCCAGTTGTGTCTGACTGCCAAGAGAGAACCAACACCAGACTTCTGGAGGAGGGGAGCATGTGGCCACATTTTGGGAGCTTACAAAGACCTATTTAACACCTGTCGATTGGGATGGAGAACAGTACAACTCTGAGGATGGGGAAAAGGAAAAAGCTATCTGGGAAACCCCTAGAGGCACTGCACTTCCTGCCCTGGAATATGTATTCCCTGTCTGGTCTCTGTAGTGCCATAGGCAGGACAAATAGATGTGTGAGGCTGCTGCCTCCCTTGCAGAACAAGGCTGCCTTGCCAAGGAGGACGTGGGCTCACATGGATGCCTAATGCAGTGGGGAACATTAAGGTACCAGCCCTGGGTACCTGATACTGCAACAGATTCAAGTGCCTCCTCCAGCTGCAGAAGCCATGTCTGAGGGCTGTGGGAAGAAGGGTCTTGTCTTCAGTGGGAGCCCCAGATATCATCTGCCAGGCCAGGGAGAATTGGAGTTTATATCCTGGTTCTGACTCCTGGTGCAGAGCACAGCAGAGGCCTGGCTGGCTTCTCCAAAGGCTGGGGCCAGGAACACTCCATCTGCTGGAGTGAGGAATAACCATGCTTAGGTGAGCGTTGAAGGAACCTACCTCTAGTCTCTGTTCCAGGATGGAGAAGATCCGCTCAATCCCAATGCTGACCCCCACACACGGCACCTTCCGGCCCTTGGGATCAAACATCCCCACCAGCCCATCATAGCGGCCACCTCCAGCCACGCTCCCAACGCTGACCGGCTCCTCCACGTGCTCATTCTCCTGATGCAGCAGCACAGCCTCAAAGATCACTCCCGTGTAATAGTCCAGGCCCCGTGCCAGGCTCAGGTCAAAGGAGACCTGCAGGGCACAAGGACAGCCCCATCACTGGGTGCTCAGGGCCCACAAAGACAGCATCCCCTCCTGTCCCCACACCTCCTCACCTTCTCTGTGATGCCAAACAAGGTCAGGTACTCAAACAGCAGCTTCATGTCCCCCAGCCCCTCTTTGGCCAGCTTGTTCTGGGACAGCTTTGGGTCCTGGAGAAGACGCTCAATCAGGTCCAGCCCACCTGCGGGAACCAGCCATGCCTCAGGTGTGCCAGGGCAGCAGCACCCACCACAGCGGCCCTGGCCAGCCACGTGTGTGCTCTGCACCCTCTGTCCCCAGCCCAAAACAAGGTCAAAGGCATGACCCCATGGTGCTTACCATGGAGCTGGACATACTCCCCAATGCGATCTGCAGCCTCAGGAGAGAGCCCCTTCTCTCCCACCATCTCACTCCTCACTTCTTCCCATGGCACCTATGAGGGGAGACAAGGACATCAGCCATTGCACGAGGGACATATGCTCTCTTCTACATGGCAGAATCCAGTCATCATGGTTAGGTGAATGAGAGAAGCTGCAGCTCTCAGAGCACAGTCATGTGTGCATAACTCCATTTCTTGTACCTCTGCACAGCCTGTTGTTATCCCAACCCTATCAAAATATTTTCAGTTTGATTTCTGACCAGAACTGAACATCAGCACTGTATAACCACCAAGTCTGAGAGCCATCTTGCTGCTGTGGTTTCCCTGGTTAGGTACTTAGTCATAACCACTTAAGAAAGTGCTGCTTGTCATGGAATCACCTGGAAAAGTGTGAGGTGTTGCTTGGGTAATGGAAAAAACCCAAGGTAAGCATAACATGCTGCCATCTTCCCATTGACCAAGGGGTCAAAGAGAACCGGAGTCTTGATCACATACAGCTGCACTGAGATAAATCAAGGAAATTATTCTATTATAAAGAAGCCAAATGCTTCCCTCCTATTGCTTTTCCATGCACACACAGCCCCAAACTCCACACTTTGGTCATGTCTGTGCAATGGATCTCTGCTAACAGGGCTGTAAGATTTCCTCTAGTTGACTTCATTTGACCATCCAATGAGGCCTCCACAGGAAAAGGCAGTTCACCCTTTAAAAAAGCACCATGACCACATGAGATGAGACACAAGCTGCTGTGTTTAACAGGGTTTAACATGAAGGTTAGGAGCACTCTTTGAAGCAATCAGCACATCATGTTCTCCACGTGAATCTGAACACACAGAAATTGACCTCCAAACTCTACTTCAGATCCCAAACCAAGAAATCTGAAGCTTTAGATTGCACTTCGTTTTAAGGTTTCTTTTCCTTAGCTACTAAAGGAGAACTCTATACACACTTAAGAGACTGATCTCCAGCATCTTTATCTGACTAGGGCCTACAGCCAAGACAATCAGCTGCAAATAAAAAGTTGTCCCTATTCTGGCACCTTTCCCTCCTCCCAAAAGGCCACAAAATGGCCTGAATCCCTCGGAGACCTTCACAACAGCCAGTGTTCTTCAAGCAGGTTGCTGAGCCCAAAACCTGAAACTTCCTGCCTCGTGTTCAAGGGGCAGCTGCACACTGAAGGGGCTGCTCTGTGTTACACCAAACGTGGGTAAGCCACACAAACAGCAATGGCTACACACAGCACGACTGATAAAAGCACCTGTGCTACCAGCCCAAGCCAGCAGAGCATGGATGAAGTGACCAGGGATCTCTTACCCCTCACTTCCAACCCTCTTCTCTATTTCCAGGGAAAATATAGAAACCTCACTCAATCCACCTCACTTCTCATTGCTGTGTCCATCTCCTGAGGGTCCCACACACAGCCAGAGGCACATGCTGTCCAGTGGCACCTGGATCATGCTGGAACTGCCTGGCCAGCAACATGCACAGGCTGCAGGCTCTGTGTCCTCAGCAGGGACACTGAACATCATGTCACCAAATGAGAACAGCACCACCTTGCAAGACAGTGTTTATCAACAGGGCCCTGGACAACATGATGACTGTGTCAGCCTACTCACCTGTGGATTTCCATTTTGCTCAGCCCTGTCATCTGCAAAGTGTGTTATAGACTACTACATGCTGTCAACTTATAACTGCATTGTTCTACTCCTCTACTCTCCCAGAGACTTTACACTTACATCACACTCCCCTTGTACCTGAAGTCTGAAATTTAAGTAAGGTTTGACTGGATGATCTCTCAAGATCCCTTCCAGTCTGGGCTGTTCTATAATTCCAGGACACAACTGTAATTCCCCACACCACCTGACTAAACCTGATGCACTCAAAAAGGCTTTCCAATGCCCTAGCCTAGTTTGGTGCAGGTTTTCATGAGCCTGGTTCATAAGAGCAATACCTTAAGCAGGTGAAGGTTTAGGGCATTGAACCTCCCATGTGAAGAGCACTTTTCCCCTCCCACCTTTCCTTTTATCAGGACCTTGTGGGATACTGAAGTAAAAAACAGAGAACCCACTTTTCCTGTGTGAATGCTGTGCCCTGCATGTATCCCTTCCAGAGAAAGGCAGGAACAACTCAATGTTTATCAGCATTTTCCAGCCAATTCTCATGGACCATGGTTCATTCACTGAGACTCCAGCAGCAGCAGTTGCAGCCTGGGGCTCCAGCCCATACCTTATCCAGTTTGTCAACGCTGGAGCAGATGGTTCGGAATTTGCTGTCCGGGACCCCACAAACTGCAAACATCCCATCGAGGATGCGCCGGTCGTTGACCTGAGGAAAAAGGAGCAGTCCATCAGGAATTATGAACTCAAACAGATGCTTCAGCAGTGTCCTGTTTCTTTCCCCTGTAGTTTTAAGTATGGAAGAGAAAAAAGGAGATGTCTGCCAAGGAGTTATTTCGCTATTTGTATTTCTCTTTCCCATTCTTGGGGAGCTTCCCAGAGCAGACCAAACAGCACAACTGACATCTACCAAGCCTGGGCAGCACCATCACATTTCCTTCTAGAACCACAGACACCTCACTCAACAGAGAAAAAAACCCTATCAGGGCCTATGAGTCCTCTCATGGGGACATATAAAAACAGCTCAGGAACAGACCACAGCAAAGGAGATGAATTCAGGGCATGACCCTACACTCTCAGCGTAAGAGCAAAGGGACATCTGACTGTGTTAAAGCCTCACTGAGAATTTATTAATTTATGATAGTATACTGAATTCTGTAGTTTAATTATGCTCTGTTAAGAGTACATAATTGAGGCCAAAGGCTCAGCTGGATTCAACATTTCCATGGGTAATGAGAACATCTACGGTTAGTCAGAAGCAAAGAAACTGCACAGGAATTTGGAATTCTCCAGCATCAACATGAACCAGAAAGTGCCTTGTGGGAGACAAGAATAATCACAGGTTACTCTGTTGCTCCCCACTGCATGACCGTTTTCATCCTCAAAGGCACCACTTTCACCACTGCCCAAATACCCAGTTCCTTCATCTCACTCCAGACAGGTTCAAGAGGAGGTACCTGGCCCCCACCAGGTTCCTGCACCAGGAACACAACATCCAGCCTGCAGTGCTCGCCTCCCCAGAGTGCCCAGCAATGGCCCGGCTCTGGGTCCCTCATAGATCCCACCACCCTCCTGTGCATTGAGCACTCCCACCCACCACTTTCCTGCTCCTGCACACCCTTCCCATCCTGCCTCACCTACACATCAAGCACCATTTGCTGCCACCCCAAAGGAACAGAGGTGTCTGGAAGCAAATAGCAAGCTCAGCCTACAGTAGGGTACAACTCTTGTTCTAGAATATGCTTCAGCTCCAGAAAGCACTTGGTGGAAAGGCAGGAGTCTGCAGGCAACACCACACACACTGAGCAGACGCCCCTGCTAAACAGACATCAGGAGATGGGATAAGGGCAGGAATCCTGGACCAGAGCCTGTTTTACTGTAGGCAGTGAATATGACAATCACCTGCTTAGACAGATATTAGGAGGAAATTCTTTGTTATAGGGGTGGTGATGCCTTGACACAGGTTGTCCAGAGAAGCTGTGACTGTGCCATTCCTGCAAGTGTTCAAGGTCAGGCTGGACAGGGCTTGGTCTAGTGGAAGGTGTCCCTGGCCATGGCAGGGTAATGGAACTGGACTATATTTAAGGTCCCTTTCAACCCAGATCATTCTGTTATTCTAGTTGGTAGCTGGAATTTTGCGAGGGACTCTGGTTAGCTCTGGAGAGAACATTGTCAACTGCAGGCTTAGGAAAACTCCCGGCAATTCCCAACTCAAGGCAAGTGCAAGTGGAGGTCCAATCTTCAGCACAAGGAGGCGGAGAGGAGGGACAAACTTCTGGATAAAGCCTTGGAGTGGGAACAGGTGCTGCTGTGTAAAACCACAGGAACAATGACCACTGCTTCCCAAAGTGCACAGAGAACCCACCCAGTCTCACCTTGATGACAAAATCCCCGAGCTGCAGGTCACTCAGGATCTCATGCACAATCTTCAGACACTCAGCATCAGGAATCATTGGGTCAAACTGCCCAGCGATGTCAAAGTCCTGGGGGCAGAGGAAAAGGCAGTGAACAATTCAGCACCACAGCATGGCTACAGCAGAATAACTTCAACTGCTGCTAACAGCAGTTTGTGTACAAAAACCAACAGATTTAGGATGTGAGGGTGCACCGTCCCTTATAGATTGGATCCAAATGGGACAGGATGTGGGTTAGGACCTCTACCATGGAAGGCAGCAGTGTTCTCATGTCCACTGCATTTCAAAGAGTCTGTACACTGTGACCTGCTCCCCTGACCCACCAGTTGCTGTGTGACACTGAAACAGAGATCCTTAAAACACAACTGAAAGGAGGAGGAGCAGCAGTAAATAAATAGAACGAAGGAACCAGAAAGAGGAGGAAAAAACTTCTTCTCATTTGCTATGACCTAAATGCCGAATGTTTTGCCTTGATTCTTAGGATGCTGTTTTTAATACACGTGCCAATCAAGTTAGCGATTAGGGAAGACAAGAGAAGCAAAACCAAAGTTTCAGCTGCTAAGACAGAAGAAGGAATCAGGGAGCCTGAGTGGCCCAGAGAGGGTAAGATCAAGATTACCAGCACTAGCATGTGAAAGAACCAAAGCCAAAAATCAAGATGCTTTAATAGGCTAGTATCCTATGACCGGAAACGACATCAGTGTTCAGAGAGAAATAAAACATAGAAGCTGCAAGAGAGCCCTTTGTCAACTCCTGTTTAGGAATCCCCAAATGCAACATATTCAGTGAGATTTTGGATACAAGAATAATTTTCATTATGTGGATATATTTCAACAGGGCTTCACCAAGCTCTCAAAATAAACTGGGGCATTGGAGGAAGGAAGAGATGGAATCACATAGTTAATTCCTGATCAGCTGAGTGCAAAAAGGGCTGATGCAATCCCTGGGAAAGTTGGGTGAGGAAGTACAGGAAGTGTACAGGAAGTCAGGAAAGTGCTGATACTGCTGTAAATGGCACAGATGAAATCTCACTGATAAGAACCAGGGGCTGGTGAATTGTATCAAACAAAGGATGTGGAAAAAGCTCCAGGTCTGAGAAAAGAATGAAAACATCTCTAAGCAGAGAACATAACACAGGTAACAGAGCTTGATTTATGTGGCCTAAGAAGGGGAAGATTTCTCTCTAAACATTTCCCAAATGTTTACCTGGGAAATAATACATATCAAGGGATGACAGCTACTGTTTGAAGAGCTGAACTTTTTAAAGGAGAGGAAGGAAACAATCAAATACAAATACATTTAGCCTGGATATTAGGAGACCATTTCTAGCTATCCTAGGAGTGAGATCTTGGAGTAAGAGATGAGACAGGAGGCAATGACTCAAAGTCATCTGGAAATGGGAATCACCAAGCCAAAGCTGGAAGGTATTCCCAGGGGGTGTATAATGAAGCAGGAATACTCTCAAACAAAAACAAACTGTTTGCAATATGAGCTCCTGGGGACTGTGTCAGTACAGGAGAGCAAAGCTGTTCCTTGGGGCTACCATGAGCAAGGCACAAAGGAAATTGCTTTGTTACTTGTTCTGAAATTTGGCCTCTGGGTTCTTCCTTCCTTTGAAGTTAAATTGACCAAACAGGGAATGGAAGTAGCATACAGCCTTGCCTGCTTTGTGCGTCTTGCTAACAACCCAGAGCTGAGCTACTGCCAGGTTTGGGATCAGAAGGAAATTCTTCCCCTCCACTGATCTGGCAAGCACTGTGGGACGGAGCAAGGAGCTGCCCTCCCATACAGTGCAAAGGAGGTGATACCTGGGGGCTCTATGACAAAGTTCCACACCACGCCAGCAGCGTGTCACAGCTGTCACACCCACTTTCCAGCTGTTTTTCACACTCATAAGGACACACCAAGGAGAAAAATCAGTGGATCCTTCAGAGCTTTCCACAGCCACAGGGAAGGGTAACACAGTATTGAATGCAGTATTTTGACAGTGTTACATGTCCAGAGGTGCTGCCCAGCCCACAGCCTGACTCGGCAGTGTCCTTGTCCACAGCCAAACTCACACACTGGTAGAACTCGCGGTAGCGGCCCCTGGTCATGGCAGGGTTGTCCCTCCTGTACACCTTGGCGACGTGGTAGCGCTTCATGTTGGTGACCTTGTTCATTGCCAGATAGCGAGCAAAGGGCACCTGAGACAGAGAGTTAAGGACAGGAACAAGAAGGGATCATTCCCCCCACTTACCAGTCACAGGCAGTGCTGGGTTCTCATTATCTCCCCACCCATCACCCATGGGTCAAAGAACTGCTAAGGGACAGCTGGACTTATCACAGCACCCCAAGGTCTCCACACACACTGCCTTTAAGTGTCCCTTGAGGCTTCTTCCAGCAGCACTTACGCTGGATCTCAGCCTCATGTGGGCTGTGTACTGCAGCAGCGTGGTCTGGGAACCCTGCCTGGGAGAAACCACACTCAATAAAGACCTTCCTTACTTCCACACACATGGGGCATGAAGCTGTGCCAGGGGAGGGTCAGGCTGGATATTAGGAAAAGGTTCTTCCCCCAGACGGTGGCTAGGCACTGGAATAGGCTTCCCAAGGAAGTGGTCATGGCACCAAGGCTGACGTAGCTCAAGGAGCATCTGGAAAATGCTCTCAGGCTCATGGCTGGAGTGTCCTGTGCAGAGTCAGGAGTTGGACTCAATGATCCTTGGGGTCACTTCCAACTCAGGATATTCCATGATTCCAAGCATTCCTTCACTGAATAAAAGCAATGCACAGCAAATAACACAGCAAGTGTTCTGCACCCAGTGAACCACACTGCCTGCTCATGCTCTCCCAGTCAGTTTGGGGTCATCCCTCCCCCTCAGCACAGCACTGCCCTAAAAGGAGGACAGACAAGGCCCCTCAGCACCAGCTGTGGCAGGATACTGTCAGGTCATAGCGCAAGGACAGCAGCTCTCCTCCTTGATCTTTCAGATCATAGATGAGCTTTGAGTCTTCACCATATTTCCCTGTCAGAGTCTCCTACAACAAAACAACACACAATCAGCATCTTCAATGACAGGGGATCAGCCCTAGAGCACACAGAAAACAAGGAGACAAGGGAAGAATGCCTAGGAATGGAAGGAGAAAACTCAACCCTTAACACTTTCAACTGCAGAATCCTCACCAGCTCAGCCAACCTGCTGTGTCCTCACCCACCTTCAGCTCAAACACTGGCGTGTCGATGACTTCGGCTCCGTGGCGCTTGAAGCATGAGATGATGGCATTGAAGACCCTCTCACGGATGGCCATTTGCTTGGGGCCGTAGTCCCGCGTGCCCTGGGGCGAGGGAAGGAAAGGAGCAAAGGACACTTTGCGTTAGAGGCATGAAGTGAGAAAGATGTCAGAATAGGAAGAAGCTGCCATACTGCTAACAAAGCCAGAGAGACCTGGTCCAGACACCTGATACTGGTAAAAAGCAGCACTAAAAACATTGGAAAAGATCAGGACACAGCTCAGACAGAGTTTGCCACGGTCTGCAGAGCAAAACCTAAGTCAAGAGTTTCACAATATAGGAAACAAAGGAGCTAAAATAGATCCAACAGTCAGAGTTCAGGGCTTTTGAGCCTGACCGTGCAGCCAGGACCTGTCCACGGCTCTGATTCAGACCTATTAGACAGATCCCTGCCCAGTGAACCACCCCAAAAGTGGAAATAGAGGACAGACATTCTCCAAAGCTGTAGGGGGAAAAAAGCAGCTCTGCAATTTCCAAACACAGAGAAAAATCATCTTTCAAAATGCAACACTTGTGAAATGTCTGTCTACAATACAGAGGTGTATGCTCCCTTTGCATTTATTTGGTGTTAAGGACCACTGAATTATTTCAATGACCACCTTTATGCTCTCAGCAATGTATAAATCATTGTTAATTAGCTAGACCTCCAACTTTCACTTTCTAAGGCCTGGCAGTTAGGCAGGAGGAAGCAGAGAACAGAAACTTCTAACCACCCCACCCCACTCAGGTGGCCTTCAGCTGCCATTGACAAGCCTGAGACGGGCTGGAAACTCAATCGTGTTTCTCTGGCACCCACAGGGCTGCAAAATTCCCTTTTCCACACCTTTTTTCTTCGTGAAATACCCTTCCACTTTCCAGGAGTCACACCACAATTACATTTAACAAAACATATCATAAAGAAAATGGACAAAGGAGACAGTTTGAGACATATAGATATTGGGAAGGAATTCTTCCCTGTGAGGTTGCCCAGAGAAGCTGTGGCTGCCTCATTCCTGGAAGTGGCCAAGGCCAGGCTGGACAACGCTTAGAGCAACCTGGTCTAGTGAAAGCTGACCCATTGGCAGGGAGTGGAACAAGACTGAGCTTTAAGGTCCTTCCAACCCAAACCATTCCATGTTTCTATGATTTCCTATGCCAGTGGCATCACCATAGCCTGGTTTGTTTGTGAGCAATATTCACAACTGTCTCCATGCCACAGCATGGAAGCAGCTGCCAGTAATGAAACATTCAGGTCACAAAATATTTCAGCAGAAACTGCATTATGGACACTATTCTTAGGGGCCTGGAGACTGAAAAACTATTTGTGAAGGAAGGGTCTTTCCACAAGAGGACACAGAAATGCCAGCAGCTGGCCAGACCTGCTCAGTAAATGGGATTACTCAGCCCCTCAAACTAAGGGCAGATATGAGACCTCTCACACTGGGCCGCTACAACAAAGCTTGATTAAAAGGGAATTTAAATTCCTGACCACATCAGCAGTAGCTGGAATGTCACAGAAGCACCAGGCACTCTCTAAGGTGGTAGGTATCTGGGTTGAATTCTCTCAGGAAATTCCCTCTCCCTTTTGCTGCTAAAAGCGAAAGAGAAACAGAAATGTGAACAATGACAGGTGTGTCCATGCTGGAATTTTGTTCACAGATGTGCGGGGGGTGCTGGACGTGTGCATAGGGGGAGGACATGCATACAGACAAGCACAAGAATGTGCTGTGAGGTATTACCTTTGGGGTCTTGAGCACAAACTTGTGTTTCCCCTCATCTTCCCCCAGCTGTGACTTCATCTCCAGCAGCTTCGCCACTTCCTTTGCAATCTGGGGATGGAACAAGGAAGGAGCTGGGGATAAGACCACCCCCAGGCCCAGCCCACAACCTTCCCCAGGACCTTCAGCCTCAGCATTCCCAGAGCACCCAGACTCCACAACCTCAATACATCCACAATTCCCAGTTTCTCACCAACCAGAAGGACATTCCCTGCTCCTCCTCACTACTTCCCACTCCTCACAGAAGCACCCCTACCTCAGCAATGCAAACACCCCCACCACTCCCTGACTCCCACGACCTCTATAACCATCCACAGATATCTCCCCATTCCTATCCCCAGCACCACCAGCTCCTGCTACATGCACCTCAGCACTAGCAGTTTTCAGCATCCTCCTCCCAATCCTAACACTCCCAAGCATCCTTCCCTTCAACCTAATACCAGTATCACCAGTTCCCACTACGAGTCGCCCCTGCACCCTCAGCCCCTCCGCTTCCCAGCCCTGCACTCCCATCCTTCCCGACACACCTCTTCCTAATGCCGCCAGCCCTAGCCCAGTAACCTCTACGCCAGCACGGGAACCTCCACTCCCAGTTCCCCATAGCACGCAACCCCACCCACAGCCCAGCAGCTCTCTCCCAGCCCAGCACCGGCGTCCCCAGTTCCCCCAAGCTCCTCTTCCCCATCCCAACACCTCCGGCGCCCCAGTTCTCATTCCCCACCCCTCTCAGTACCCCGCTCCCAGTCATACTGCTGGCTGCCCCAGCACCCCATTCCCGGGAATCCCCGAGCCCCTGCACCTCGTCAGGATCGCCGTTGCCCTGCTTGAGGCGCCGCACTGTCTCCGCCTGGGCCCGCACCGCCGCCTCCTCCGCCATGGCGGGTCCGCGCCCGCGCCGCGCATGCGCAATGCCCGCGCCGCCGCGCCCACGCGAGATAAGGGACGCGCACGCGCAGTGCCGCCACCGCGGGGAAATAAAAGCCGGAGGGTGCGGTTTGGGTTTATTATGGAGGTTTTTGTTTAATATATAAAAATACGGAGTTTCTTCACGCGCGCCCCGGTCCGCGCAGCTGCTCCAGCCGCTCGTTGTGTGCCGTGGTGATGGGACACGTGCTTCCCCCTAGTGCGGTCCTGCAGCCCCGGGCCCGCCGGCAGCGCCCGGCTGCGGGCTGGGACCGATCCCCGCAGTCCCAACAGAGGCGAGGGTGCCCTTCCACTGCCCCACGTCCTCAGCTGGCGGGTGCCCAACACACCACAGATTCACCCTCCCCAGTCCGGAGTTCCACCTGATCCAGCTTGAGCTGCATGCACCACATCCATCTGTGCCACCACTGCCTACAGTGATGGAAATGGCTGTACAGGTACACCGACTGCAGTATTAGCAACCCACAAACTTGATCCGCCCTTCAGACGAGCTAACCAGAAGGTTAACCTGGTGACCGCACCGTCCATAGTTTTTGAAACCCTCTGGCTCCTCTGCTCTCACTGCTTTAACCAAGGCAATGAGCCTTGGGCTAGTGGATGTTTCCAGACCTCAGCTGGTAAGTGAATGGCTAAGGGCGCTGGAGGAGGGTTGCAGTTGTACAGCAGTTCAGCCATGCAGCTCTGGCCAGGGAACTCCTCAGGGCTCCAGCCTTCTCCTGATCTCATCAACAAGCTTTTCTCTGGGGATATCAACCTACAAAGCAAACAGAGAGGGGGAGGTAGCAGCATTAGAGCAGAGCACAGTTTTAAGGACTAAGTGAGGATACTAACTCAGTTTGTGACTCGTTTTCTGGAGTCACCCAACAGACCTGTGCTACAACTTCCCAAAGGAACAACAACTGAGGGAAAACCCAGAGCCTTTCAGTGATATCTAGAGTTTGGAAATACTTTGAAACCTGGTGTAAAAGGGCATTCTCACCTCCTGTCTTGTTGCGACATCTCGAAGCTTGACAACTCCATCTGCCAGCTCCTGCTCTCCCACAATGGCAGCAAGGGGGATCCCTGTGTCCTCACAATACTGCAGCTGCTTCAGCAATTTAGGATCCTTCTTGTACAGCATCTCTGCCTAGGAAGGAGTGGGAAGGGTGAATCACTAACCCAACTCACTCTGATGAATACTGCAGTAAAGCACCAATACCACACCCTGCAGCAATCAGTTGCCTATATTGCTCTGGGCTGTTCTTCTCTGCCTAGATCTAAAGGTTGGACTTGATGATCTTGGAGGTCTTTTCCAACCTGAATGACTCTGTCATCTCAGACAGGCCAAGATCTTGGAGAAACACACAACTAATGGAGTTGGTCTTGCTGTGCTACAGCTCCCTTCAGGCTCTCCCTCCCTCAGCCTGTGACACTGCCAAGCCCAAGTCCTTCCTTTACCTTGATCCCTGCATCCCACAGCTCGGAGATGAGCTTCAGTCTGGTAGCAAGCAAGTGTTTCTGTGGTGTAACCACCAGCACTTGGGTCTCAGTTGTTCGAAGTTTTTCCCCAGAAGCCTGGAGGGACAGACATGGAACGCTCATGGGAGTGACTCTGGGGGAATATGCAGCTCACAACACCTCACCTCATCTATCTCCAGACCTTAACTCAGTGAGTGACAACCTGGGCACCTTTAATGAGCCCCCCAGAGATTCTGCATTGTGCCACACTACTTAATTGTGTGCTGCTGTTCCTAGGGGACTTTGGCCATCCTCATGGATGGAACCAGGACAGCTTTCCAATGTCTCCTTTGATTTTTTAGGTACAAACACATAGCCTCACTTGCTAGCAATCACAGGCTTGGAAGCAAACACAGAATGATGAACGTCCTCAGAGGCTTTCCTGGGGTTCATTACAGTGAGTGTCACAGCTGTTACCAAATTCATGGCTTCAGAATCCCCAGGACAGAAAACTTCAGAGGCAAGACACAAGAGCAAAGTGACTGGGGCACAAAACTCAGAGCCAGGTTCAGGGCTGAGGGCTGCCTCTAACATTTCCTTGACATCTCCTAGGGAATGCTGCCTTCAGCTGTCCATGCCTGCATGCTGACGGGCTGCAGAAAAGGGCTCTGTCTTCTGTGCGTGGACATTTAAGCATGGGAGGAGCCACCCTCTCCCCAAAATTATTTTCTCTTGAGCACTGTGGAGCTGGAGACCTCTAATAAACAGTATTTTGCTTCCTAGAGCCTTCCCCAATGCACTGCCTGCAGCACCTACCTCCAGTCTCTGTTCCAGGATGGAGAAGATCCGCTCAATCCCAATGCTGACCCCCACACACGGCACCTTCCGGCCCTTGGGATCAAACATCCCCACCAGCCCATCATAGCGGCCACCTCCAGCCACGCTCCCAACGCTGACCGGCTCCTCCACGTGCTCATTCTCCTGATGCAGCAGCACAGCCTCAAAGATCACTCCCGTGTAATAGTCCAGGCCCCGTGCCAGGCTCAGGTCAAAGGAGACCTGCAGGGCACAAGGACAGCCCCATCACTGGGTGCTCAGGGCCCACAAAGACAGCATCCCCTCCTGTCCCCACACCTCCTCACCTTCTCTGTGATGCCAAACAAGGTCAGGTACTCAAACAGCAGCTTCATGTCCCCCAGCCCCTCTTTGGCCAGCTTGTTCTGGGACAGCTTTGGGTCCTGGAGAAGACGCTCAATCAGGTCCAGCCCACCTGCGGGAACCAGCCATGCCTCAGGTGTGCCAGGGCAGCAGCACCCACCACAGCGGTCCTGGCCAGCCACGTGTGTGCTCTGCACCCTCTGTCCCCAGCCCAAAATAAGGCCAAAGGCTTGACCCCCTGGTGCTTACCATGGAGCTGGACATACTCCCCAATGCAATCTGCAGCCTCAGGAGAGAGCCCCTTCTCTCCCACCATCTCACTCCTCACTTCTTCCCATGGCACCTGTGAGGGAAGAGAAGGGCATCTGTTGCTACACGAAGTTCTCTTCACACACTGCCTCCATCAGCCCATGTGTGCACAACTTGTGTGGAACAGTCATCAATCATACTAATTATGCCTTCCTCTCTCACTGGAATTTTTAACAAATCACCAGGCTTTATTCTTAACCAGATCCAAGAACTTCTTAAATCTTTTTCACAGGTCAACATCTTAGCTGCTGTGAAACTCTTCACAATAAGAATATCCACAACACTACCTAGCCTAAGACACCCACCCCAAGACCAGAAGTGTCTCCCCATGAGCCCAATGCTGACCTTGTCCAGCTTGTCCACGGTGGAGCAGGCAGGTATCAACTTGCTCTCTGGAACACCACACGCAGCCAACACACCATTCAAAATCCGACGGTCGTTGACCTGGGGGAGGGAAAGGCACGCTTACCTTGGGGGCACCCCCCAATGTCATCCCTTTCGTCCCAGTGTGTGCGAAGCTGCAGCTGTTGGTGTTTCCTCATGCCTTTTCCCCAGCACCCAGATTCCACAGGAAGGGAAGGTGCAGATATGAAAACCATCCTGTGACTCTATGGATCTAGTCAGCTGCTGGAATTTTGCAGGATACTGTGGTTAATCCTGGAGAGAACTCTGCTGACTGCAGCCTCAGGAAAACTCCTGCTATTCCCAGCCCAAGGCATGTCCAAGCTAAGGTCCAGCCTCTGCATATTCACCATGAGGATGCAGAAAGGTGGGATGAACTTCTGGGTACGGCCTTAGAGTGGGAACAGGTACTACTGTGTAAAACCGCAGAAACAATGACCACTGCTTCCCACTGTGGCACAGAGAACCCACCCAGTCTCACCTTGATGACAAAATCCCCGAGCTGCAGGTCACTCAGGATCTCATGCACAATCTTCAGACACTCAGCATCAGGAATCATTGGGTCAAACTGCCCGGCAATGTCAAAGTCCTGGGGGTAGAAGAAGTGATGGGAGCTCCTGGCTTAGGGGCTTTGGCCAGGCACACCCTGCTGCTCTGCAGCAGCTAGAGGCACTCCAGCCAGGAAAACCCTCCTGCCCTTTTGGCCTTGGCAGTAGCACTGGCCACCACAACACTCACGCACTGGTAGAACTCGCGGTAGCGGCCCCGGGTTGTGGCCGGGTTGTCCCTCCTGTACACCTTGGCGACGTGGTAGCGCTTCATGTTGGTGACCTTGTTCATTGCCAGATAGCGAGCAAAGGGCACCTGGGCCCAAGGAGTTAAGGATGGAACATGGAGATCCCCAGAGCTGTAGAAGCTGAACCTCAAAGCCTCCTGTCTCCCCTTCCCTTTGCCAGCTGCTTCCCAATATTTTTCACAATCATGGTGGGATTCTTGGGGTGTCCTGTGCAGGGTCATGAGTAGGACTTCAATGATTCTTGTGGGTCCCTTCCAACTTGTGATATTCTATGACCTCTGAGGAGATCATCCCCCAGGCTGAGGATGAGTACAATGAACCATGGGAGCTTCTTCAACACTGGGACAGCTTCATTTCCTCCTTCAGACAACATCCCATGCACAAGTACCCTCTCTCATCATTCCACCCCCTCACAGTGTGATCAGTGGGAATTCAGTGCATGGCACTGCTATATGGGCATTGAAGGAGAGGGATTTTGACTCCATGTTGAGATGTGGAGGTTGAGAAGGTCTGGGATGGACACCTGCAGCGAACACCTTTCCAGGTGGCACTGGCATGGTGGGATAGGCAGAGTAGAGGTGGGGACTGTAACTGGGAAGAGATAAAACCAGTACGGTGAAGCATACTGCTGCATGTCCACAGCAGAAAGAGACTTTGCTGCGGGTCCTGGCTTGGCTGGGGGATGGTGCGGAGTCATGACAATGACAGCCAGATGAGCTGGGATGGCCAAAGGGGCTGCCATCATCCCAAAGGGACCTGCAGGCAGGTCAGGGTAAGAGGCATCCCTCAAGGCAGAGGTGGTCACTACCTTGGTCTGCTACCATCCCCTTGGGAGCACAGGATACAGTGAGGTCGTAGCGCAGGGCCAGCAGCTCCCCTCCCTGGTCCTGCAGCTCGTAGATGAGCTTCGTGTCTTCCCCATACTTCCCCATCAGCGTCTCCTGGGGAGGGGCAAGGGGGCTGGTGACTGGGGTGGCTCTGGGTGAAGGGTCCCCCGAGATGGGGCACAGAGCTCAGTCTCTGCGAACCGGGCATTATACACATCCCCCCTCCAACCCCCTCGGACCTGGGTCCACCTTCCCGTCCCCCCCAAAAACGGGCATCAAGACTGAATGTCCACCTGCCCACCCCATCTAGCCATGCCCCATACAGGAGAGTCCCCAAACCTGCCCTGAAGCCCCGCAGGAAGGGGGTGCTCCCCAGTCCCATAGGAGGGAGCAGAGGGGACCCACAGCCCCTGGGGCCGGTGCCGTCCCCACACCAAGCGGGAAGAAAGTTCCCGCCGCGCCTCACCCGCAGCTCCAGCACGGGAGTGTCGATGGCGGCCGCCCCGTGCCGCTTGAAGCAGGACACCACGGTGCTCAGGAGGCGGTCACGGAGCGCCGCCTGCGCCGGGGGGTGGTCGCGAGTGCCCTGTCCGGGACAGAGAACGGCCGTCAGCGGCGAGGGCACGGGGAAACACCCGGTGCCCACCGGCGCCGCCCCGCTCCCCGCCTTTACCTTGGGAGTTTTCAGCACCGGCACCGGCACCCGCTCGCCGCCTGCCGCCGCCCGCGCCTGCCAGGACAGGGGTCCGCGGTCACCGGCCGGCGGCCAGGACCGGGCGAAGCTGCCCCGGCTCCCAGCGAGGCACAGCGGCCCGAGGGGCGGCCCCGCGGGTAGCCGGCGGGCGGCGGCGGCGGCGATGGGTCCGAGCCGCAGCATGGCCGGCACCGGGACACCGGGAGCGCGGGCACGTGACGGCCGTGAGGCACGTGACCGGGCAGGGGGCCGCGCTTTACGGCGCCGCGCGACAGTTCCCGGTGCTGTGCCCTCAGCTCGCCATGGCGTCGGGCAGTGGGGTAGGTGCTGCCGCCGGGCCGCCCTCGGGGCCGGGACTGCCTTCCGGGTGTGGGCTGCCGGCAGCTCGGTCACCCTCGCTGCTCCTTCTGGGCTCGGCAGGGCCTGGGGCAGGGCCGCGGCGCGCTCGGGGCCCGCTGCCAGGCCGCGGGATGAGGGACGAGGCGGGCCCGGGCGTGCCGCGGTGGGCAGGTGTATGTGGGGTGGGACAGGGTTCATCGCTACTCTTTACATCTTTGTGTGTGGGTGGTGCGAGGTTTGGGTTTCCCTGAGAGACCCCGATGCCTTCAGGGCTGGAAGTGGGGTGGCCCCACCGCGATCCCGCCCATAGCGAGGTGGTGGAGGCACCGTCCCTGGAGGTGTTCAAGGCACGACAGAACGTGGCACTCAGTGCTCTGGTCTAGTTGACACAGTGGTGTTGGGTCATAGGTTGAACTCGATGATCTCAGAGGTCTTTTCCAATTGCACTAGTTCTGTGAGCCACCCATCCTAGGGCCAGACCTCTGTGTGTCCCAGCCAGGGAGCATGAGGAGATTGAGCTGCCTCAGCCCCCGGGTTGGAGGTGCCCACCCACGTCCAGCCCCTGGGAGAGACCCCAACCCATCTCCAAAGGCTGGGAGATGGCTCATGCAGGTGGCTGCTTTCGCTTTTCCCTTCCCTCTCCAGGGAAAGGGTTGTCTTTTTTCCAGCTGGCTTTCACACTGTCCTGATGGAGAAACCTCTCTCTGCACCTCCTTGACAGGAGGGTGCAGCCAGGTGAGGGTCGGGCTCTGCCAGGCAACCAGCGGCAGGGTGAGAGGAAACAGCCTCAAAAGTTGCGCTAGGGGAGGTTTAGGTTGGACAGCAGGAGGAATTTTTTCCCAGAAAGGGTTGTCCAGCATTGGAAGGAGCTGTCCAGAGAGGTAGTGGAGTCATCATCCTTGGAGGTTTTCAGGGAATGACTGGATGTGTCACTCAGTGCTGTGGGCTGAGTGACAAGGTGGGGATCAGTTGCAGCTTGGATTTGATGATCTTGGAGGTATTTTTCAATCTAAATGACTCAGTGAAAGTTAAAATGGGATGGGTAAGGTAGAAGCTGCAGGTGTAGCCTGACTGGAGAGCCAGGCTGGTTTGAACACCTCCAGTGACACCCCAAAGCTGTCAGCAGCACAGGGGCTGTGTTTTTGTGGGTTTTTGGCCTGTCTTTCCTTCCTTGAAGCCACTTGCTGAGAAGTGAAAGTGAGGCACTGGCACTGCCTAGAGAAGCTGTGGCTGCCCCATCCCTTGAAATGTTCAAGGCCAAGTTGAATTGAGCAACCTGGTCCAGTGAAAGGTGTCCCTACCCTTGGCAGGGGGGTGGGACTGCCTGATCTTCAAGGTTCCTTCCCAACCAAACCATGCCAGGGTTCATTCCATGAAATGAGCGGTGCTGGGGGAGGTGAGGAGCAGGATGTCTGCCTGTGAGGGAGATGGGGCCTGTGGCTTATTCTCAGCTGCCGGCTGAGAACTCCTGTTGGACTGAGCCCAGCTTGAGACTCCTGTATCATTTAATAGGCTTTGGTACTGATACTGGGCAGATCATTAGTGTCCATCTCCAGAGGGAACAGGAGGCTGTGGGGCACTTCTGGTTATTAATTGTTGTTATTTATTCGAGAAATACTCTCTCTCACCCAAAACACCTCTGAGATAAAGATTTTGGGGCTTGCAGCCCCCTTACCTCCACCAGAGCAATTCAGAAACATCCCTTCAAATACTGTCCAACCAAGATCTTGTCACGCACTTCGATTTAATTTCTTTCCTCATGCCTGGTTGAGGCAGATTGGTAAAAGAGCTGCAAAAGACTCTTTTCCTTTTATTACAACAGGAGAGAGAAGCAGCTAATAAACCTCCTCCTCTGCAGGCTCCCACCAGCTACGATTTGTGATAATGCCTGGCATGCAGGAGAGTCTGGAAAATACCCCCAAACGTTAATTTACACTCAGTGATATTTTCTTTTCTTTTGCTCAGGGTGGTTAATAAAACCTGTTACGACATCCTTAAAGTGCTTAAGAAGCTCTGGGAATAAATGAGAATTTTTCTACACCTCCCCAAGGCATTTTCATCCCTATCAGTAGTTGTTCGTTCCATTTGAAGGATTGCCAGAGGAGAGAACTTTAAATGGCTGTGCTGCTGCTGTAGCTCCAAATGGGATTTGTGTCCTTTGGATTGTGATTGGATTCTTGATTTGGCTGAACGGAGAAGGCGGTGGGATGTGTGGGGGGGTCCTTCTCTCCCGGAGGTGTTTTTAAATACATCTTGTCCTTTCTTTAATGTGAAACTGAGAGGCTCTCTGCCATGCTGAGGGAAATGCAGCTCTTTCCAAAGGGTAGTTATCTGCTCAGGAAATTCAGGAAGCGGCTGAGTGAAACTGTGACTGATCCCAGGTGCAGGGGCCTGAGCTGCACATGGGGCAAATGCTGGGAAGAGCTTGAGCTGGTTTGGTCAGAGTGGATATGAGTGGAACACGAATTCTTGTCCGATCACTTCTGCTTTCAACATTGGGGACTGGGTGAAAAGCCACCCTAAAATGTAGCCTTTGTATTCTTCAGTGGCAGCTTCACCAGAATTCAATCTATCTTCATGCACATGCTGTGTCCAGCTCTGGGTCCCCAGCATAGGAAAGGCATGGATCTGTTGGAGTGAGCCTAGAGGAAGCCATGGATACGCTGCAAGGGCTGCAGCCCCTCTACTCTGGCGACAGGCTGGGAGAGCTGGGGTGTTCAGCCTGGGGAAGACTGAGCACCAGTCTCTCTCCAGGGAGACCTCAAAGCCCCTAATAGTACCTAAAGGTGCTTAAAGAGAGCTGGAGAGGGACTTCGAACAAGGGCGTGGATTGTCAGGATTGTCAGGAGAAATGCCTTAGAGGGCAGGGTTAGATGGAATATTGGGAAGAAATTCTTCCCTGTGCAGGTGGTGAGGCCCTGGCACAGGTTGTGCAGAGAAGCCATGGCTACCCCATCCCTGGAAGTGTCCAAGGCCAGGTTGGATGGGACTTGGAGCAACCTGGTCTGGTGGAAGGTGTCCCTGCCCATGGTAGGGGGTGTGGAACAAGATGAGCTTTAAGGTCCCTTCCAACCCAAACCATTCCAGGATTCTGTTAAGTATCCTGTGCCTGCCAGATGGTTTCATGGAGCTCCCAAGGGGCCAGCATGCCTTGGAGGTGTTTCTGTCCTTCCCTGTGTGAAGCTGCAGGAGCAGGACAGCTTCCTGTGCATTATGTACAGACGTTTCCCTGGTACCTCCAAGCCCTACCTTGACAGGCACTGTTTCAGAGCTTGTTCTGGTTTGCTCGTACATGTGCTCACTTGGAAATCCCATGCTGGTGCCTGTGATTTCATGGCAAACTCGGCACTTTGATGCCTGTAACACGTAGACATACTGCTGAGAGCAGACAGGCACAGCCTTCCCTGCTCCTGCAGTGTAATCAAACTCTCTGTAGCTCAGGCTGTGTTTTACAGCTTCCTTGCCTGACATTGCAGCTTGTGTTCTTTTGACTTCTGGAAGAAGGAGGTGTAATCCTACTGCTGTGTTTGTCAGGGGGCACTTCCCAGGTCTTAGATCCAGCAGTTTCAGTCCCATTTGAGTCTGGTTTTCAAGGCAAAAGCCTGGATGATCATCTCAGGAGCTATTAAGATCAACTCATTTCTTCTTTCAGTGCTCTGAAATTATTCTAGTAGTAGCTAGAGGCATACTGAGAGTGATTATCTTAAGCCACATCCATAATTCCTAGATGGAAAACAGAGGACATAGGGATATAATGTAATTCTCCTAATTTACTGCACTGGCCTCGCAGACCAAGTGATTCTACCTCTTTCTTCCCCTCAGAGGTGATCAGACTGTATAATAAATGTTAATGAACTTTGTTTCTCTCCCAGACCAAGAACCTGGACTTCCGCCGGAAGTGGGACAAGGATGAATATGAGAAACTTGCAGAGAAGCGGCTCACGGAGGAGAGAGAAAAGAAAGATGGTGGGTAGTGTGCTGGCTCCAGGCAAGCTGTGCTGGTTTGGCAGGGAGGCTATCAAACACTTGGAGCTTGGAAGGGACAGAGCAGTGAGAAGTCAAATCCCAAAAGAGCTGGCTTGCTCTGATCTTTTCTCCTGTGTTTGCCACCGAGTATATTTTTTGACGAAACAAATTAGTGAGAACCTTTCCAAGAGCTGACTCTTCTTTAGGGAAGGAGGGGAACAGTCAACCCCTGGAAACCAGGAGATCTTAGAATATGACTCCAGTCAGAGCTGGAGATACCTCAGGCTCTAATAAGAACCAGGAAACAGTGAGGAGAACATTATATCCTTTACTGATTTAAAAATAAAGGTGCATTTTCTGCATGAATCAGATAGTCTGAGGTTCCTAGCAGGCCTCTCTTCACCAAGGGGAACATGAAATCCAGCATGTCAAGCTTGACTTTTTGTTTATGTTTTAGGCAAACCAGCTCAGCCTGTCAAAAGGGAACTTCTGCGGCACCGAGACTACAAAGTGGACCTGGAATCCAAGCTGGGGAAAACCATTGTCATCACCAAAACTACCCCTCAGTCAGAGATGGGAGGGTAGGTTATGGTCTTGTTGAAGTCTCTGAGTCATTCTGGTTAGACTGGGAAGCTGTGACACAGCAGGGACTCCTCACAGGGCACCAGGAGCTGGTGTCCTTCTGTGTCTGGAGCCTGGGACAGTGGGACTGCATTTTTCTACGCCTAAACTGTGTCTGCTGGGGTAACGTATGGAAGAGACCCAGCAGGCTGAGCCCCTTTGGACAGTATTCCTTGATGCCAGTGTTGTCCACCTGTAGGACCAGCAGAGGCAGACGCCAATCTCTGCTGCCTGCTGGGGTTTCTTTAGCCAGGCCTGCTTGCACTGAGACCAGGACTGCTGCCAATTTGGATATCTATGCACTTGGAATGGGAGAAACATCCAGATAGCTGTTCCTAGGAATGGTGTTTGGCCACTGTTTGTGTGGATCATGTTCCACCAAAGTCTGAAAGGGTTCTGAGCTCACCCTAAGCTATCAAAACCATGAAAAGAATGTGTTGAGTTTGTGTCACCTCAGGAGTGAGCCTGTTAGTGTCTCCCTGGGTGGTAGTGCCAGGGAGATGTGCAGCCCTGAACAGCAACCAAGGATAGAAGTTCAGCCCCTGGCTGAACATTTGCAGCAGCTCTTAAGATGGGCAGAAAGCACTGTTGTGCTCATCAGAAAGTTGCTCAGTGAGGTGGTAGGGATGGTAGCACTTACCTTGCAGGTGAGAGGCTGTGGAATGGAAACCTGGGCTGGTGGCCAGCCCTGCCTTGGATGAGGGCAGGCTGTGTCACAAAGTCCATCCCACCCAGCAGGGTGTGACTGGATGGGGAAGATGCTGTAGCTGATATATTGCAGAGCAGCACAGAATTTGCTTCTGTCGTGTCAGAGGGGTGTCAGCATAAGGGTCAGTACATCCAGGGCATCTCTGTCCATCTGGGGTGTGCCGTTGCTCTTCACTGAGGCCCTCTTGTCTTGGGGAAGTGTCCTGCATCCCAAGTGACATGCAGATTGTCTCAAGTAGCTATTCCAGGGGATGACCTTTGTCTCATGCTTTGGGGTTCATTTTTTCTCTCTCCCGACAGGTATTACTGTAACGTATGTGACTGTGTGGTGAAAGATTCCATTAACTTCTTGGATCACATCAATGGCAAAAAACGTAAGGACCATTTCTTTGCCTCGTTGGAGGGTTGGTTGAGTTGGAGGATCTGTTCCTTTTGTGCATCACCCATGTCTGAGGGCTGAACACTTATCCATGGTTCAGGGAGCTTTGGAGATCAGGATGTAGAAATTGTTTGCTCATGAGAGCTGTGGAGGTGCTGCCCTTATCTCTTGGCACCTTCCAGAGTGCTGGACCACTTTCATGGAATAAGCCCAGCAAAAACAATGATTGGTGTACTCTGGTTGGTGGGCATATTTTCCCCACCCATAGTGTCAGTGCTGCGAGAAACCGAGGGTCAGCAAATCCTAGAATAGTTTGGGTCATCTTGTCCAGCCCCCAAATCCTGATGTCTCCTCTGTAAATCTGGAGAGAGGCTTTTTACAGCACTGAAACTGTAAAGAAGTACCTGGATAAGTAAAATATCTGGGACTAGCCCGTTTCTGGATCAGAAACTTCTCTTTGTAGAAGTTGAGTATAAAGCTCAGAACTTGCTGGTGCCTGAGCTCTAGAGTACGCATCAGGCCTTGCAAGGATGGAGGCAGAGGATGAGTGAAGGCAGGAGTAAGGCAGTTTGACCCTGGAACTATCCAGCAGTGTGGTGGTGATGTTGTCCTGTACCTCACTCTATTCTTGTCTCTGCTTCTGTGATGATGCAATTAAGTCAAGATAAGGACAAGAGGAAAGAACTCCCAGTCTATCAGTCTGTTCCCTTAATGTGTTTAACCTGAAAAAAGGGCTATACTCTCATTGACGTGACTGTGGGCATTGCTTCTCCTTGACAAGTTCAGAGAGTGGGGAATGTAGAGAAAGTAAAGGAGCAGCAGGGCAGACTGACAGACTTTGCATGAGGTTTCTTCTCCTGAAGGTGTTTTTGGCTCCTTGTGGAAGTCAGAAAATGACCCCTTTACAAAAAGGCAGGGATGTGTGTGCTCCGGACCTGCACATGAGGCTGTTTGAGAACAGGAGGTTCAGAAGATACCTGCGGACTGCTTTTCTGTTGCCTGGAAAGAAAACACAGTGTTTTAAAAACCAGTGCTTTTATGTGAATGGGAGGAAGGTGCTGACATGCTGTGTTTGACGTGTTGGGAGATTATCAAGAAGTTCATATGAGAGAACCTGGAATCAAAAATCCTGGCATGGCTGTGTGTGTGGGCATAAGATGCAGGGTTGAACTGGGGTTGGAAAGTGGCACAGTACCTTAGTATGAGTATGTCTGGGAACTTTTAAACCAGTCCATAAATTTGGCTCAAACCTGCTTGTTCTTGGCAGCCCTTTTACTAATTCCTGGTGTGTAGTTTAAGATTCCGAGTGTTCTGTATCCCTGGGACAAACCTGTGCACAGCTGCAGGAGTGAACAGGTTGTTTGGATCCACTCAGGAGTGTGGGTTGGAGATATTGCTGGGGGTGGCCCCTTCAAGATAGACTTACCCACAAGTGAAAAACTCTGCTCTAAGGAGCCACTGAATCAGAGGCATGGCTTTATATTCTCTGCTTTAGCTAGGAATGTCCTGTGTAATCAGGATCTCTGAGTGCCACTCATGTCTTGTTTAGCATTGCCCACAGCTGAGAAATGCCAGCCTGTCAGTTTTATTCTGGCTCCTTTTTCAACACTCCAACCCTTTTTTATTCCACTGGTCCAAGATTAAATTCCCTGAAGCATGAGAGCACCAACATGACAGGGAGCATCCAAATAAGCTGTGTTCTTGTTACAAGTTGTGTTTAGATTGTTGCCACTGCTTGTATGGGTTAAAGCCCACCTCCCCAACCTACGAAATCCTTGATCTGGCCCTGGAAACTGTTTTGAGGGGATGGATGACAGATAGGAAGACGGTGCTGTGCTGTTTAAATTGGGATCAGGGATGGAGACTTCGTGCAAAATACTGAAGTGTTGCTGAACACTGCTGATTCCACTCCTGTTTTCCAGACCAGAGGAATCTGGGCATGTCCATGCGGGTGGAGCGTTCCACGCTGGACCAGGTGAAGAAACGCTTTGAGGTGAACAAGAAAAAGATGGAGGAGAAGCAGAAGGACTATGACTTTGAGGAGAGGATGAAGGAACTCCGTGAAGAGGTGAGTCTGGGCAATAACTGAAGAAGCAAAGCTCCCCAGAATCGTGTTTGGGGAGGAAATCAGCCTTGGTTCCTAATGTTGTTCCTAATCTTGTTCTTAGAAGCCTTGTTCGTGGTAGCATGGGCTTCTCATCTGCTCCTATGAGTGGGGTTTGTCTCTTTGCTTTTGAAAAGTTTATGTTACTGTTCCTGGAAACTTTTTTCCCCTCTCTCTTGTGAGGATAACTTTTGATGGTTCAGGTTTCCACTGAGACCAGCACAAGCCCATTTTTTGTCTCCCACTAGTAGTGTAGGAACTTGTGTGATCTGGTAGCGGGTCTGCATCTTTATCCGTTGTCTTCCACGGATCTTAGGATTGCTGGACTCCCTCGCTACATGGCACGTGCTTCTGTGTGGCCTCCCCAAGTGTAGAAGGCCTTTGTGAGCAGTGTGCTGTGGTGCAAGATGTGTGAGAAGGTGACAAAAGACAGCAGATTCCTCTCAAACTGGGGCTTAGGTGTTAGTAAACATAAAAATCAAGTTTATTTGAAGATCCAGCAAAGTTCTGACAGCTGAGAAGCTTCTGTGGGTGCTTCTCCTCTGTCAGCAGCCACATAACTCAGGGTTAAAAATTACTGCCTGTTTGAGTCTCCCTGCCCAAACCCTGAGCTTTGCTTCACCACAGGGGAGCTCGTTGGGGTGCTCACAGAGCAGCCCCGTGCTCTGCTCTTGGGCAGACTGTGGTGCTGCTCTTTGGGGGATAGGAGAGAGGTGCCCCAGCAGCACAGGGAGTTCTGTGGATTGAAAAGCTGCTGCCAGTCAATGGATGACAACAAGGAAATCAGCAGCAGCTCCTGGTGTAGCTTTCTCCAGGGCACAGCTGTGTTCAGGAGCTGTGGCACAGCGGACACTGATGAAGATAGTGGGAGCTGTTGCTAAGTTGGGAGCTGAAGCCATGCTTCAGTGTCACCGGGTACAAGCCTGGCTCTGTTCCAGAGCTCGTGATCCTCACAGAGCAAAACACTTTGATTAGAGCAGCGCAAACTCTTTGATGCCAAAACCCCCCTCAAAGCTGCTCCGAGCTTCGGCTTCTGTTCCAGTGAGCAGCTGTCACTCTGCCAGGCTGAGAGCCAGCAGGCATCACGGTCACTGGCACGAAGCATTGGGCAAGGGAATGGCCTCCTGCTTTCAAACCAGCTCCTTCTTGCCTCAGCCTTGATTCCAGGCAAAACTTGTGATGTTTGCTCAGAAGAGAGTTTCATAATTCTTTTTATCAGTTCGTGTGTGTGGCTCTACTGTTGGCCTGGGACAGGGGGTGGTCTGGATTCACTGGTAGACTTCCTCCTTGAAGACTGTAGGCCAGGATTTCTGCTGTTTATTTCCTCAGGCACAACTTGGTTTCTCTGGGCAGGATTTGTGTTAACTGTCCAGTACCTGGTGTCTCAAAACTCTTTCAGCTCAGGAGGTGCAAATTGTTTTGCTGTTGTGTCCCTTGCTGCAGGAGGAGAAAGCCAAAGCCTACAAGAAGGAGAAGCAGAGAGAGAAGAAGAGGCGGGCAGAGGAAGATTTGACCTTTGAAGAGGATGATGAAATGGCAGCTGTGATGGGTTTCTCTGGTTTTGGCTCAACCAAAAAGAGCCACTGAGCAGCTCCGGACTCTCCTCTTTCTCTAAACAGCTTGTTTTTACCCAGGGAACTCTGGATAACTCTTCAAAGACTTGATTGAGGACTTGTATGTAAATCTCCCAGTAGAAGTTGGCTGGAGGAGTTGAAAAGCGATTCCATGCTCTACCTTTGCTGCAGATCAAGCTCTGCCTCTCATTAGCTTCCCTTCTCCTTCTGTGTCCTAGATCTGCCTGCTCAGCTGCTCTGTGGCCGTGTATGTGCAGGGAAGTGCTCTGTTGGGTACATTTTTTTGTCAATAAAGTGCAGCCATTCTACACAGGTGGCCTGGTTCAGGATTAATCTAGTTGTCAACCAGGCCCTACTTGTCACCCAGGCTGTGTTTGAGACACTGGGAGGGATTCAGTTGCTTTTAAGATCATAATGGAAAGAAATGTGCCACAG
Organism: Origma solitaria; assembly: GCA_013397895.1. Lineage (NCBI taxonomy): Eukaryota > Metazoa > Chordata > Aves > Passeriformes > Acanthizidae > Origma > Origma solitaria. The sequence continues at coordinate 30,692 of VZRL01006354.1, forward strand.
CAAGCAGTGTGAGAGGTGCATCTTTATGGCTTGTGCTGGGCAGAGCTGGTGCCTGCATGGATTCTGGGTTGCCAAACTTTGCTGTGTGTTTTATCTGCAAGGGAGACTTCCCTCCTTTTCTTTGTGTTTTATCCCATAATTTCAGTATTTTTAAGGTAGGGGAGAAATTCCTCCCCGTGACTGATCTAGGATAGAGCCAATGAAGGAAAGGCATGTGCAGTTTGCCAGAAATAAATGGATCATTTTGATGGGCGCTTTGGTGGAGGTTCGATGCCTTCTTTATTTTGAGAGCTTCTGTTTTTCACTGAGAAGAGCTGCTCTTGTCTCCCAGCAGCACAGAGCTGGGGTGGCCTTCTGGGGACCCCAGTGGTGACAGAGGTGAGCCATGTGCCCTCCTCTGCTGGCTCAGCTCCCAGCTGCCCTAGGCAGGCCATTGCCATCGTCCTTGACTTTTTTAAGTAATTCTGGAGATGGGTGTGAGAACGTGAAAGGGGAAGAGAGTTCAGGGCTGGGGACCTTCATTCCCATCAGGCAATCCAAGACGTGCTGGGCGGCATTCCAGATTTTACCAGCCTTAGTATATTAAGGGCCATTTTTTTCCTGTCTATTGGCTGTCAGTGTCTTTTCACCTCTGCCTTCCCCTAAATCCACTTCATTTCTGCTTTTATTTACCTCAGTCAAACCTTGTGTGACTCATTTCCGTCTGCAGTTAAGATTTATATTTTGCATGGCTGGGTTTTCGTAGCTCTGTCTCGCTCTCCTCTCTCTTTTTATGTATATTGATGAAATCCTTGCGCTTGCCCTTCTCCATGCTCATATGAAATTTCCAGCCTGGGGAAGGCTGCAGTGTTTAGCCTGCTCTTTCTAATACATCTAGAACAAATCCTGTAATGTTGTGCTGCTGTTTTAATTCCTTAATCTTAGCCTGCTGACAGCTTCATTGCCTCAGGTCTTTCCGCTTCAATTCAGATTATAATCCCCGTTGAAGATGCTATTGAAATGATATATAGCCAGTCAGATACAGCTGTCCTTGGAGGTTTGACCCTTTTAACTTGGCAATCCTTTGACTTCGGCTCTCTGAGCACACGGGCTGGGAGGGCAACTTTCATTCTAGCCACGTTCCTAGCGCTGTTCAGGCTGCAGCACGTGGCTCCAGCTGAATGGGAGAGCGGAGACGCTCGCGCCTTTGTGCCCTCCGGGGTGTAAAAGGGATGCTGCCGTGGTTTCATACACATTAAAAGTTTAGGATGTTTCAGAGAAGATTTAGCAGCAGCCATTTTATCCCAGCCACCAGCTTTGCAGACACCCAGCCACTTGATGCAGCCATTCAGTTGGTGCTGCTGAGGAGGGGGCAGAGGCTGCCCCACACACCCCATCTTTTTCATCTTGTGGCCTTGGTGCCAGTGACTGCTGTCTTGGTTTCCTCACGGTGTATCCTGTTGTTCTTGTCCATCCTGGCACACCGAAGGGGCAAGGTGTGAAAGGGGCAGCCCTGCAAAAACCTTCCTGGGGTGCTGGTGAGGTTTGCATACCCTCCTGCCTCTGGACCCTGCCTGTCCCTGCCTGCCACTCCCGGTCCCTGCAAGACAGAGAAGAAATCCCTCCACAGTGCAGTGCTTTCGTTAACAAGATTCCTCTTTGGTGTAAAGCCTGTTATCCCCAAGCCCATCCCGAGGCCACCTGCACCCTGGGGGCCAGAGCCCGAGCCCCAACTCCCCGTGCTGGGGCTGCTCACACCGGGGGAGCGCAGCTCTTTGTCTCGGCAGCTTGCTGGGAGCAGTGGTGTGTGCGGCAGCAGATACAAGCTCCTGCTGGATTCCCAGCAGCAGGAGCTGCCTCTAGCCAAGGATGAAAAGCTGGTTTCATGGGAGGAAATAATATTTAGAGAAAAGACAGATAACATTCCCTGTACCAGCCATGTTAACCCTTTGCTCCCTCCGCTGCTTAGCATGGTGTTAACCCTTGGCTCTCAGCCTCCAGTGCTGGAGCAGTGGTTCTCCATGACTCTTCGTTAGCTCTCACCATCTCTATGTTGAATTTAAGGTGGTGGATGTGCCCATGTGGGTAGGACTTGGGGTTTTACTTGGAGAGAGAGAAGACCCAGCTCTGCAGCTCTCCTTCTCCTCACCAGTGAACAGGGCCAGGGTGCTCTGTCCCTATTTGTTCTCAGTTTGCTCTTGCTGAAAATGAATACAGCTCTTTCACAAGTTAAAACTGGGATCTGGTGGAGTAAGGAGAGGTATTTTGCATGGTTTGCTCATCCAGGCTGGGATGTCCTGCCTGCTCTCAATGTGAAAGTGTTTTGGGGTTCCTGGAGCCAGCTTGGTGCTTGGTCCCAGAGCCTAGGCAGCGGTGCAAGTTCCTCATGACCTGTGGCTTGGAGGAGCTGGGGAGGGCTGGGGACTGTGCTCAGCTTGAGCTGGCCTCCATTGTCTCCATCCCACTAAATACTGATGGCAGTGTTTAGAGAAATACTCAGGTGTACTTCTCCAGAAAAAACACAGCAGACTCCAGAAAACACACAAATCTGTCTTGCAACCTCCACTTCCTCTCTTCCAGACATCTTTCCTGGCCTCATCCTGGGATGATGGGTTGAGGCCTCATGGAGGGGCTGAGCACGAATACCCAGCTGCTCTTCTTTCTTTCCTTCCTGGGCATCCTGGGAGGCTGTTGGGCTCTTCCTTGACCCTGTCCTCTCCTGCTGATCCACCTTCCCATCACTCTCTATGCATCCTGCTTGGGACTAGAGGAGCAGCAACAGCATTCCTACCATCCCAGTAAAATGACTGGGACCAGGGACCTGAAATCATTCTAGAGAAGGTGTCCTAGCCTGTGTGTTACTCTGCCTGGGTTAGCTGGATCATTCCCTGTGACTTTAGTAGCAGAAAGACCTGGCTTTTCAGCGATTTACACCAGTTTTACATCCTGAAAGATTTAAGCGCTTGGCATGAGCTCCAGTCCTCCCACTGCTCAGGCCACAAGCTACTGCTGCCCCAGTTAGGCAGGCGTTCCTGCCATTTGCCAGCATTACAGCTAAACAACATCCATAGGCAATATCCCTGGAAACCCTCCCTTCTTCCTTGCTTTCACCTAGTACAGTGGGGCTGGGAGCCTGTGCCACCAACCCCTGCTCTGTCGAGGCTCCTGGGTCTCCCACACTCCATCAGTCAACCTGCTGTGGCACCATCCCACACAACTCCAGAGCCAGTATTCCCTCCCAGCTCTATGGATCCCTTGTGTACTGAGAGCCACCAGGATCAGTCACAACTTGGCCCAATCTGTGTCCTGTCCTGCTTTCCTCATGTGGGGCAAGGGCAAAGGTCCAGCCCCTGATTAGAGCTGGGGTTGCTGCAAAAGAGAATAGGAATCATAGAATCCTGGAACAGTTTGGGTTGGAAGGGACCTTGACATCCAGCCAGTTCCAGTGCCCTGCCATGGGCAGGGACACCCTCCACTCTCCCAGGTTGCTCCAAGCCCCATCCAGCCTGGCCTTGAACACTTCCAGCAATGGAGCAGCCACAGCTTCTCTGGGCATTGGTTGAGGAAGGGGTGGGAGGCAGGGATAGGGTGAGGTGAAGATCTGTAGAGGGGAGGAGAATCCCTGGGCTGGGAGGTATTTGCTTCCCATCTGCAGCTTGGATGGGAAACTTGGATGCCTGCTTTTGCAAAAAGGATCAAGCTGGGAGCCAGGGACATCCCCAGTGAAGTGGTGCTTGGCCTGGAGACCTCAGCAAGTTGGGCCATAACTCCACACACTCAATTCCTGGGGCTGAACCAGCTCAGGCCACAGATGGGGCCAAGAGGGAACAAATAGTGCTCTTGAGTGTTCCAAACTGGGAGGAAAGACAAAACTGCAGTGCCTCCCCCATCCCTGTCAGGTCTGTTGCCACATCCAGGTTGGAGGGTTGGTGGATGGATGGATGGTTTCTGCTGGGCTCATTGTGGGGCTCCTGAGCACAAGGGAGGTTTTGCTTTGTAGTAAGTGAAGTACAAAACCATCACCAGTCAGAGAACAAACAGCTCCAGGCTGGAGAGGGAGCAGGGAGAGGGAGATGGGGAGGAGCAGGGGGAGCATGGGGACAGGGCGTCCACAGGAGGTTTTTCAGGGACTTGTGATCTCAGAGCAAATTTCTGCTGTTGGCTGCACACCAGTGGCACCATTTCACCAACTCATGCGTGCCTCCCCATCGCCAGCTCCGCAGTGCTGAGCGCCTCGGGGGGGTCAGGGCCGCTCTGCGGAGGGCTGCGGGAATATGGTCCCTGCTCGGAGAGCGTGTGATCTGCCAGGCAGCCAGGGAGCCCCGGGGACACTGCCATGCCTTTGTTCCTCCTTCTCTTTCTTTTCCACCTTCAGATTTTTTTTCCCTCTGCTTCCAGCTGCGTATGCAGCACTCCCCCCCCTTTCCACCCACAGTTCCTGTCTTGATTTTCCTTCCCCTCTACAAATATGTGTTCCTTAGGCTCCTTCTCCTCCCTGCCTAGCTCCCCCCATCAGTGTTGCTTTCCCAAACTTCTTTTTTTTCCCTTCTCCGTGTTTTCCCACAGGCCCGCTTCATGCCTTCCCCTTCCTGCTTCTCTCCCCTTCCCTCCAGCCTCTCGGGCTCCTGTTCACTCACTCCGTCTCCCCTTCTCTGACAGTTTGGGGAAAATCTGTCTGTGTCAACACACAAATTCCATTATTTATTGGCTGAGTGGAGCAGGGTCCTACACTCGTCTGTAATTGTCTCCAGATCAAAGCGGCTGCTGATGGCAGCTTTGCCTTCTTGCAGCACAACACCACCCCCAGCTTCCAGCTCCCCATCCTCCCGGGGGAGTCGGGTGCGTGTGCGTTGACACCCTCGATGACTGATCTCTCAGACAGAGAGGAAAGAAGTAGGGCTGGTGGGGGAGAAAAGGGAGACCTGGAGGATCTGCAAAGCTCCCAGGAGAAGATGGGGATGGTGGGGTGTGTCTCAGGGAGACACAGTCCCTGGCACAGGTCAGGGGAGGGTGGGAAGGTAGAGGTGGTCCCTATCCTGAGTAGGGAAACAGAGAAATGAAGTGAAAGGGAAGGGATATGGGGATGTTTCCTGCAGGGAAGCAGGAAACATCTCCATATCTGTCCAGGACTGGAAGAATTAGAATTTTAGAAATGGGGACAAAGGAGAACATGCCTTTTCCTGCCTTTCCCTTCTTGAAACTACCAACCCATCCCAGGGATGTGGGACTTCAGCGTGAACTGCAGGCACACGGTTGTTGTTCAGGTGTTGATGCAAGATGCTTGTAGGGAGAGGAAACATCCACTCCAACTTCTGCCCCTTGGCCTCCTCGTTGGGATCCCAGCTCCAACTTTTCCGTCTGCAATTCAGCACATTACCAGAGAAGAGGAGAGGAGACGTTTCAGGATCTAAGCATGGGAACATGGAGTTCTATCAAGGGAAGCTCTAAGGGTTATGTTTGGGATATGTGGGATATCATAAGGAACTGCCCTTTACTTGGGGAGCTGACAAGGTATTCCCATGTGGCTCTAGGACCTTCTTCTCATAGAAAAGAGGAGGTCAAATTTCTTGTAGGATCACCCACCTGAGTGGGAGAGCTGCAGTGGTTTCTCTGCTGGAGGAGGTGAGATCAATCAGAACTCCTCTTCACAGACTGCTCTTCCCATTTTATCATGATACACTGGGTAATTTTGGAATCTTTTGTTCCACATGGATCTGCAGGGACCAAAAGACATAGACACCATCAAAAGTCCTGACAGCTTGATCCCCTCTCACTGCCTAATACATGAAGATGTCAGGCTCAAGCCACAGCTGCATTCCTCTGACTGTCTTGGTAACACCTCCCTGGTCCTAACATCATTTCTCCTCTAGTTTCTTTCTGCACAGAGTTGAGGCTCTTTCACTTACACTTCTCCCTGCAAGGTATTATTCCAAGCCTTAAATCAGTTTTTTAACATTTCAGAACTTCAGACACAGGTGTTGTGCATAATATTCTAAAATCAGTCACACTGGTACCTGACAGAGGAGAGGTGACACCTCCTCTCTCACAAAGCTTCTACTCTTCCCCCATGCAATCATCACACTGTTGCCCACCTTTCTTTCCTGCTCACTGATCCCCATTTCTTAGTCCTTCCCAGCAGAAAGGAGACATTCCCTCAGGACATTTTAGGGCAACCCTCTAAGAAGATGCCCACAGCAAAATGAGTAGTTGCACTCTCAAGATAATGGGGACACATCCTTTCTTTTGCTTTGGATCCCAGGTCTCTTACTTCAAGTGGAACCAGCCATGAGATCAGCTCCCTTGGCAGCTTGGATTTGCAAGAAATTCCTCCCTTCCAGAGCAGGAGGGGAGACCTGGCTTCCTGAGCTGCCATTGAAGTCTGTATCCTACAGGGAGTCAGAACTGCCTCCCCCAGAGGCTGAGCAGGACTAGGCCCCATGTCCTGAGAATGCTGAAAAGGAGGTGACAGCTACAGAGGGTCCGCTCAGAGCTAAGGCTGTGTTTCAGCTTCCATCTATCCCAGGCAAAGGGACTGGGGAGTTGTCCCTATATGTGACTGGCCGAGAGAGTCAAGTGCCTTCTACCAGTAGTGAGCCTTGAGTTGGTCACCTCAGCTACATCTTCTCACCTACAAACCACCTGGAACTTCATGAACACATCCTGCCTCGTGCAAAAGTTCTTCCTGCACCACTGCAGAGGAAGAGGAGGGTGCTAGGCAACTCCAGCACCTTGCAGGACAAAGTCCATGGACAAGGAATTCCAGTGGGAATAGAGGACCAGCATCCTTCATTGCTCCATTCACCCCTGGGCATGGTACCTGTGAAGAGAAGCGGCTCCTGACAAACCTGGGACCTGTGCTCTGGAAGCCTGGGCTCTCTGGGCAGTGATTTCCCTTGCCTTGGTGACCTACTCACCTCTGCTCAGTGACTGGAACTTTCCAAGTTCACAAGGGTTTTGTTCTGTTGGGACATCTGGAGGATTCTGGTTCATCCCTACTCCTGAGTATGGGATGCTATGTTGGGAAGCTCAGGAGGATCTCCAGGATGACAATCCCTGCCCCAGTCTGGTCCCTGTGAGAGTGTTTTACCACCCCCATGGTAAAGATTATTTCCTTAATAAGAATTTCCTTTCTCCAGCTCAGGCCCCTACTTTCTTTCTCATCCTGTCCGTATGCACTTCTGAAGGGAGATGGGTATGTGTTGTATCTTGCATCCCAGCACACAAGGGCAGGCTGAGTGACCACCAGCCCTGATAAACACACCAAGACAGCCACCATCCCCTTCAGGGCATGGGTTTTCCTCCCAAGGGAAGGCAGGGAACCAAAGCTTTGGAGCAAACGGAGCACTGCTAGGGGCATCCTGCTTCAGAGAGCATTGTGGCTTCACAGACCAAAGCCCCAGCACCTGACCCTACAGAAGCAACCCCAGAGTGACTTCCCAGCTGCAGGGCCAGGGCTGCTCTCATTCCCACCAGGAGACCCCCCCTTTCCACTGCGGTTTCCCTCTTGGGCACCACAAACTATAACTGCTCCTGCTTGGAGCGAGAAGGGAGCAGTGAAGCCACATGCACGGCTGGGCAGACGGGCGCCCTGGGGAGCTGGGGGAAGGGCTGTGTGGTCTGGCAGGGACAGCGTTTCTTGCAGCCCCTTCTGCTGCCCCAGAACGCAGCAGGCAGGAAAATGGAGTGACAGTGGTGGCTGGGCAAGGTTTAGTGCCCACAGGCAGCTGAGTGACGGTGCCCCCCCAGTCCTTTGCTCTCTGCATGACTTTTCCAAGGCAGCTCAACCTGCGGCATCTCCTCCTACATCCCACCCTGATCTCTCTGTCTGGCCTTGCCAGGGCACATCAGTGCTGACCTGCGGCAACTGGCCACCCGCCCGCCTGTGCCAAGACATCTCAGAGAGACATACCCCCTTTCTAGCTTCCAGCATTTTCCAAAAACAAGCTCCTAGCCGCATCCTGATTCCCTACCCCAAGAGAACAGGGCTGGCAGCTGAACACTTCCCTGCACCACAAGAGGGGCCTTAAAATCTACAGGATATGAAGTGGGGTGTTAGTGATGCACTGTCCCCATTCCATGCCCCCCATCCTGCCGCTCACCCTCCTCTTCTATGTTTCCTAAAAAAAGGCTCTTCTTTGGATTCCTCATCCCTCTGCAGCACCCCCAGCCTGTGCCATTTCCTTCAGGAAAGGGATCTTCGGAACACATCTCTCCTCCCTCTCAAGACCCCCCCACCCCATTTGACCTTGGTCCCCTGGAATCGTGGGGTCTGGGAGAGGAGCAGGAAGAGACCCCAAGGCCTGGGGAGATGAGGAAAAGGAACAGGATGGGACTATCCTGGGATCTCCCTTAGGGGAGGGAAGCATGGGGGACATGACACGGTGTCTCCCCCGCCCCAAGGAAGCAGCAATGAAGATGTGCGGGGATGGGGGGTGCATTGTCAAGCAGAGCTGAAGAAGGGCGGGAAGGACCGGGCAAGGAGCCGGGGGGGCTCGGATCCTGCCGGTGCACCTAGGGGAGCGGGAGGTGGTGGTGAATATTTTAATCTAAATCAAACAATAGGACCAGAGCCGCTCCAATGATTTTGCAGAATACATTCGGTCGGAGACGGGGGAAGGACCGGAGGGAATGAAATATGACCCCCAACAATTTCTGTGTCCCATCTCACCCCCACCCTCAATCCCCCTCTGACCTGAGCAGCACTCGTGGGGGCTCCCGGAGGAGCACTACCCACTCCATTCCACCGCCGGGGTCTCAGCCCCGGGAGGGCTGGGCGGTGATGGAAGGAGGAGGGGGGACGCAAATCGGGGATGAGGGGTGGGGGGGGGATTAGAAAGAAACAGATCGGGGCGGGGGTGACAACGATGCTGCCAGGGGTGGTCTTGGCGTGGGAGATGGCGCAGGGGACAGGCGGGCAGTGACCGGCGCTGCCGATGCAGGCTGGGCTTCACTTACCGGGAGCCGTCCCGATTCCACCCGTGAGCGGCCCGAGCCCACGCGTGCCCCAGGCGCTCCGCTCCTTCCACCTGCCCGCCCCTGCCAGCCCTCCTCCCCGACCGGCGACCCCACGAGCGCGGCACGTCCCGCGTGGGTCTCGCTGCTCTCCCAGGGACCAAACCCTTTTCCCAGCCCGACAAACCCCTCCAGCTCCGCCGCCTCCTGCCTCCTCCGGTCTCCCGGTCGCCCCTGGATCCTGATTCCCACTCGGGTCCCCGTAGGGAGCAAGGTGGGGGGAGCGGTTGGGGCCGGCGGTTCCCTTCCCAACGGGGACCGGTAAGCAGAGACAAAGGCGGTGAAATATCAGTGCCCTGCTAAAGCCGCTCCGAGCCCCTTCGAGCCTTTAACGAGATCGTTAGCGGATTATCCGCACCCTGAGCAGCCGCGGGGCGGGGGCAGCGGCCGCCCCGTCCCGTTACCGAGCGCCCCCGGGGACAGCGACAGTGGGAGGCGACGCACGGAGCTGCCCGGGCGCGGTGGCGGCTGGAGACGGGTCTGCGGGGAGAACGGATCGGCCAGCGGAGGGACCGTGAGCGG
>VZRL01006354.1:40281-63266 GCA_013397895.1 Origma solitaria
CGGCTCGCTCTGCTCCTACCTCCCCCTCGCTTTCCGCGGGGGGCGGAAAGTTTGCCTCCGCGGTGGGGGCACCGCTGCGGGTGTAGGGAGGCAGATCTTGGGGTATCTGGGTGGGATCGTGCCCCGAGAGCCCGAAGGGGCTGACACTGGCGTGCCCGATGGGGGAGAGGGATTAGGGACGCGTGGCTGTGGGCAAGCGGGGTGTCGGGGGTGGAAGCAGGCAGGGAAAGAAGGGGGGGTCTCTGTGCCTCCGCGCTGATGGGCTCAGCTTTATCCAGGGCTGTAATCCCCCTGCTCCGGTAATTAAAAACTCCGCATTACAAGGAAAACGGTGTGCAGGGAAATGTAATCAAGTCTGGAGGGGCTTAACCATCTGGTAAAGGTTAGGACCGGCACGGCGGGGGACGCGGCCGGGGGATTTGGCAGCAGCCGTGATCTGGGCTCCTCTTAATCTATCGCGGGGACGAACGCAGCATCTGCGGGGTAATACCGGTGCCCCGGGCAGCGATCGGTCTCGCTGGAACTCCCACCGCCGTTAACGGGATCTCCCCGAAGGTGGTCCCTTCCCCAGGTGCGTCCGGCTCCGGTAAACAAATTCTGCTGTGGTCCCGGGACCCGGATTGCAGCCCCTTGCGGGGGCCAGCAAAAAAAGGGTTAAGCGACTGCCGGTGGCTGTGGTTCGGCCCCCCCAGCTCTGGGCAAGGCCCTCCTCCGCCGCCCCCGGGAGCCCGAAACTCTTTGAAAGTGCAAGAGGCAAGCCAAGGCGACGGAGCAGGCGGCGGCGCGGGTGCGACTCCTCGTCCCCGCGATTGCTGCGGAGCCATGGGGGCCGGGGCAGGCTCCGGGCGGGGGCAGCCCTTCCTCCGCTCCCTCCTTTTCCTCCTGTTGGCCGGGCCCCCGGCTCACCACCCGGCGCTGGGGCAGCTGCGCTACGCCGTGCCGGAGGAGCTGGAGCACGGAGCCTTCGTGGCTAATCTCGGTGAGGACCTGGGGCTGGATGTGTCCACCCTGTCAGCGCGGAGGTTCCGCATCGTGTCACGGGCCGGGGCCAGGCAGCACCTGGAGGTGAACCTTGAGAACGGGATCCTCTTTGTGAATGAGCGGATTGACCGGGAGGAGGTGTGCGAGGCCGGGGGGACCTGCCTGCTCCACCTACAGCTCCTCGTCGAGAGCCCACTGGAGCTCTACCGCGTCGAGGTGGAGGTGCTGGACATCAATGACCACGCACCCACCTTCCCTTGGCAAGAGTATGTGTTGGAGGTGGCCGAGTCCGCCGTGCTTGGTGCCCGCTTTCCACTGGAGAGCGCCCAGGATCCTGACGTGGGTACCAACTCTGTGCACACCTACCGCCTCAGCCCCAATGGTTTCTTTTCACTTGAGGTGCAGACACGCAGTGATGCCAGCAAGTTTGCAGAGCTGGTGCTGGAGCGTGCCCTTGACCGTGAGCAGCAACGTGTGCACCGGGTGCTGCTCACCGCTCTCGACGGTGGTGTCCCTGAACGCTCAGGCACAGCACACATCCTCGTCACGGTGCTGGACGCAAATGACAATGTGCCTGCCTTTGACCAGCCCTCATATGGTGTGAGTCTTCCTGAGGATGCTCCTGCTGGCACTCTGGTCATCCAGCTCAATGCCACTGACCTGGATGAGGGCCCCAACGGGGAGATTGAGTACTCCTTCAGTGGGCACGCACCACCACGTGTCCGGGAGCTCTTCCACGTAGAGCCTCGGAGTGGGCAGGTGCTGCTGAAGGGCCGCCTGGACTATGAGCGGGCCAGCCTCCATGAGCTCTATGTGCAAGCCAAGGACCGCGGACCCTCGGCTGTGGCTGTGCACTGCCGGGTGCTTGTGCACCTCCTCGATGTCAATGACAATGCGCCAGAGGTGACCCTCACCTCTGTGTCCACACCTGTGCTGGAGGATGCCCCCCCAGGCACCGTCATCGCTGTCATCAGTGTGCTGGACCGGGACTCTGGGGACAACGGGCGTGTGAGCTGTGAGGTTGGCCCCAATGTACCATTTGAGCTTCGCTCCTCCTTCCGGAACTACTACACACTGGTCACCACGCAGGCGCTGGATCGGGAGGTTGTGCCTGAGTACAACGTTAGCATCACAGCACGAGACATGGGCTCACCTGCCCTGCTGACCCGCAGCACCCTCACCGTCCCGGTATCTGATGTGAATGACAATGCTCCGCGCTTCCTCCAGCCCTCCTACAGTGTCTATGTGATGGAGAACAATGCACCAGGTGCCTCCATCTGCTCTGTCAGTGCATTGGACCCTGACTGCCAACAAAATGCTTACCTGTCCTACTCCATTGCCGATGGGCACATCCATGGCATGCCTGTGGGCACCTACGTGTCTATCAACTCAGACAGCGGGCACATGTATGCCCTGCGCTCCCTCGACTATGAGCAGATCCGCAGCTTCCAGATCCAGGTGCAAGCACAGGATGCGGGGTTTCCCCCACTCAGTGCCAACGTCACCGTCCACATCTTTGTGTTGGACCAGAATGACAATGCTCCGGTCATCGTTTCCCCCCTGCCGCGCAATGGCTCTGTTGCCACTGAGCTGGTGCCACGATCAGCCAGGCCTGGCTACCTCGTGGGCACGGTGTCAGCGGTGGATGCAGATGCAGGGCTGAACTCTCGCCTCTCCTACCAGCTCCTCCAGGCTACTGACTTCACCCTCTTCAGCGTGGCACCTGACACGGGTGAGCTGCGCACCCTCCGTTCCTTTCTGGAGCAGGATGCAAGCCGGCAGCAGCTGGTGGTGCAGGTGCGGGATGGTGGGCAGCCAGCCCTCTCTGCCACTGTGTCCCTCCTGCTTTCGGTGGTGGAGACCATGCCCCAGACTCTCTCTGACTTCAGCGAGTTCAGCCTCCCTCCAGAGGTCTCCTCATCTTCCCCACTCACCCTCTATCTCCTTGTCTCCCTGGGCTCCATCTCCTTCACCTTCCTTCTTGCCATCCTCATCCTCACAGCCATTCGCTGCCGTGGAGAGCGGCGTTCCCGCCAAGGGGACAGCTGCTCACCACCTCGCTGCCACTGCTGCCCTGGGTCCAGACCCTCCCCTGATGGCCTGAAGACTTCCAACCTGACGGCACAGCCCCCTGCAGGGACCACGGCTGCCACCTGCCTTGATGTGCCTGCGGGCGGCCCCCCAGGCTACTGCTACAAGGTCTGCCTTGGTCCTGAGTCTGCTCAGAGTGACTTCATGTTCCTGAAACCCTGCAGCCCCCCCCGGAACAACGAGAAGGATCCCGGGAAGCGGTCCCGGCCAGACCAGCATCTCCAGGTCTCCAAAGAGGTAACATAATGCCCAGCAATGCTTACCAGTGCTCCGCAGGTTCCCCCAGCCCCCTCCCTCAGCTTCTGCCACGAGGGAAAGCAGGCACGGCTTCTCCCAGAGAATAACCGGAGCCTTTGATCAGTGCGGGAATTAGGAGCCGTCAGGCAGCAGGATCTCCACCGAGCTTCCCGACGGGTCTAATTACCGGGGGAGTGTCAGCCTCGGCTGAGGCGAGAGGAAATCCCTTCTCACCGTCGTTTGTACCCATTAGAGGCAACAGAGATGCTCCAGTGCCCTAGGGGAGTGGGTATAGTGGGGGTGGCTTCTTCTTCGCGTGGGTAAGCAATTCACACTGGGAGAGTCTGAGCTTCACTGCTGCTCTGCTTCCCTGTGCTGGCAGGGGTCTGCAGAGTCCTTGGCCTGGCTGCTGTTCTGCACAAGGCTGTGCCAGCAGCCAGGGAGTGGGGTCTTCAGGGCAGGATTTTGATGTCAACATTTGTTAGGTATTGAAATGAGGAATGTCTAATTTTCCCGATGAAAGACTCTCCAAAACACGATTACAAGGATGGAGAGTGATGAGGCGTCTAATCCACTTACGTTTGACTTTTAATAAACCAGCCCTTCCGAGGAGAGCCCAAGACTCTGCCAAGAGAGTCTCTCCATGTGTCTCCTTGCACCCCTGGACTCTCTTCCCTAATACTTAATTAGATTTTCCCGTAGTTTTTGCAACTCTCCTGGGACATCAAATATGCAGCCAGTTTCTGCATCTCTCACCATTTGGTACCTCAGACCTGGGCTAAGTAAACATTGCACATGCAAAAAAGGCTTCTGAAAATTAACAGGAATAGAAAAACCACCGGTCTCTCCCCAGAAAAACAGACTTAAAAGTCCCAGAGGCAGAGGACAAGCCCCAAAGCACCCCAATATCTCAGGAGAGTGAGGAAGGTCCGGAAGGGAGCAGGCTATTTCAATGCTGTCTCAGTTTCCCCAAAATGGGAATGTGCTGCTTCCTTCTCCACAAAGGGCATGGGGAAAGTTGCAGTGTGGTCCTGCATACCTGGCTGCTGAAGCCTTGTGTTGGCAGGGCTGGGTTGTTTGACAAAGGGTCGCAGGGCTGATTGACAGAGGGTCCCAATAACCAGCCTTGCCCTTCCTTGTGTTTTCCAGGCCAAGCAGCCCAACACAGACTGGCTGCCTCCAAGCACACAGCGACCTACCCTGAAAAGGTACCAAATACAGCACTAGGGGAACAGAGGAAGCAGGTGGAAGGGGTATATGGGTAATGGGGAGGTTGTCTTTGGCACAGCTTTGAACCAGTCTCTTCTCTTTAGCTCCCAGAGCCTGGAAGATGTGGGAGAAATCCGTAGAGCCTTCCAGAAGGAGCATGAGAGGCTGTGCACACTGGTGACCCCTGTCTCTGGTTAGTATTGGGACATTTGGGCTGTGAAGACCAGACCCTCTGGTCACCTGTTGGAGGTTCAGTGGGAGCATCACATCCCTGTTTCCAGCAGTGGGAAAGTTTTGTGGGTGGAAGGGGTGCCCAGGCACCAGCATGGGGGTTGGTGACACAGGACTTGCATCCCGGGTTGTGGGTGTGACCTGAGTCAATCTTACACTCATCTTTCCTCCAGAGTTTCAGAAGGCTTCGGCAGGCCCCAACAGCATCTGGACACCCCAGTACAGCCCCTTGTACCCAGCCCTGGATTATCAGCACAACGTTTACATCCCCGGCACCCCCACTCTGCTTTCCAGCAAGGATGGGCCCCTCTTCCCAGGCCGAGAGAACAAGAACAGCTTCTCCACCTTTGGCAAGAGGAAGAAGATGACAACTTACTGTGACATGCATGACAGTGTGGTTATCAACAACGACCTGAAATAGCCTGGATGGCTCTATCCTTGGAATCACCTGCATTATTTCAGCTGCCAGGTCCACCCACAGCACACGCCTCCATGTTGACCACTCAAGACTTTATGGGGCTGCCAGGAGAGTGGCTCAACAGAGCATGTGGGAAGGATTTAAGGAGCAAGAGACTGAAAATTATAGGGATTGGGGGGTGGTGGCAGGGGGAAATTCTCCCATCTCATCCTGCAGAGCTGTGTTGGCAGCAGGTGCTCTTTGAGGTCCATATGACCAGATTTAAACAAATCTGCCTTGAGTTTACCCATTCCCATGTCCCCTTAGGGACCATTCATCTCTGTAAACATTGTCACTTCTTTGTCTTGTCTGGCTGTGTGAATGTACTGAGCTGCATGCCTGTACCTCTGTCCCAATAGGCATGGAGAGTGTATGCAGACCAAGCCTGGGTCAGCCAAGCCTGACCTTATGCACTGGGACAGTGACCACTGCTCTGTCCCCGAGATCCAGTGGGATGTGTTGCATGTCTCAAGTAGCAATTGGTGTCTGTTTTCTCTGGGAAGTGAGTGCAAAACCCAGCCTTCATGAGTGCTTCTCTTCAATCCCTTACCCAACACTTGCAGGGCTGGACGTAGCCAGGGTCCAGGACAGAGAGAGCCTTTGTTCCAGGAACAGCATGTGCACACAGGGACTGGATGGCCAGAAGAGCTGCTAGCTTAACTACCTGAGAGATGCACAAGGTGAGGCCGTGCTGGGCAGCTCTCTAGCCCAAGGCAACATTATGTGAATGAAAAACAGTTTCCAGCCATTGGAGTGATCCCAGCACAGGTGACAGTCTCTTCCCTTCTGCCCCTGTCCTCACCTGAATCTCTGTTTTTCCCAAGTCCTGAATGCCTGGAGGAATCCCTGCATTGGGGCCCCACCTGCACAGGACAAGCATCTCCAAATACATCCTATTTCTCTTTGAGAACTTTTAGCTGGCAGTCAGGAGCCCTCAAGGGCAGGACTCCAGCCCCAGAACAGTCTCTCCCCTGCCTTGTGCACCCTGCACCTGTCCACCAGTCTGTCTGTCACCATTGCCAATTGCTCCGGTCACGGGACAGTTCATTTTGAATCCATCTGTGCAGAACATGACAGCTCTTTCTAAACTGAGTGTGTTTCACTATGTCTGATTTGTACCAATAAATTGTATTTTAATATCTCACCCTGGCTCCTGGCTGTCTCTGAGTTGCGCACAACAGCAGGGATTGCCGCACAGCTCTTGGAGCAGTATTTCCAGCTCCAGGAAATATGTCTGTCCTTCTGGCCTTCTGAGTTCTGGAGCAGAGAGCTCATTTTATGCTGAGAGCTCATTGTATTCACTTCACCTGGATTCTGGGGACTCAAGATCCCCTTCCCTCCTCCCCTGGACTCAGGAGCACTTTGGGGTTATGGCCAGAAGGAGCTGGAGATGTCACATAGCTCCTTGCTCTGTGCTCCAGCTTGGGCAGGGAGGAATTTGCACCATGATGTGGGCATACACGAGCTGCTGAAGAGAGGGGCTGGATGTGGCACAGATGGCATAACAACTCATGGCTGGTATGGTGCTCTCTCTGGTTAATCTACCCTTTTCCCTGGATTCTAGGCACCCAGCCACTTGCCTCAGGAGCCACAGAAATGACCTGGATGTGTGCCAGGTGTAGGGACCAGCTCCCTGGGGATAGGCAAGCCTGTATGTGTTTGTGGGATGTCTCTTGGCTTGTTCTCAGAAGCACTTCACCTTTGGATGAAGTCCTGAGGTGGCCACACCGTGGTTGTCCTTCTCGTACCATGCACTTGCTCAGTGACTGTCTTGGGGAGGCTGCAATGCGGCTTTTGGGATTAACCCAGAAAAGTCCTTGTCTACAAGTGGGCAATGTGCTCTTCAGTGGAAGCAGGGGGCAGGGAGCACTCAAAGGGGCCTCGTGGGAGTCAGGGGCCCGGGAGGACAGTGCTTTGGACATGAAAGGGACCTGGCTGCTTCTGGTGACTTCAGTCCCAGCTCATATCTGCCTGACTGCGGGTAGATGAAATACTCCCTGTCCCAATTAGACAGTAGGATGAAGGATTTTATGCTGCCAAGTGCATTCTTCAAGGCTCTCTAGAGAGTGTTAAGGGCAAAAAAGAACCCCAAACAGCTACTGCCTTAGACCTCTGTACAGCATTAGCCTGTTCCAGTGCTTCAAAAGAACAAGGGAATTATGTAAAGTGATACAATAAGATTAATAACAGCCTCAAGAAGTAATAAAAGCATCAAATGGACCTGACTCCCTGCAGGGCACAAGCATCTCCCCCTCCCGGATTAACTCTGGCAGTATCTTCCCTGCAGTTTTAGGTGGTGCTGGTCAGGCATTGGGAAAGGAGAGCCTGCGGGGGCTCAGCTGCAGCCCCTCTGCAGGAGGGCCAAGCTGCTCACTGTGCTCCAGCTCACACAACAAAAGCACCCAGTACATCCTGTGCTTCATGGCATCCAAGATCTAAATGAACACATAGAAATAGTGTTTTCAGATTCCCAGGTGTGGTTTCCCAAAGGGAAACTGATCTCAAAACTGACCCCCAAAACCACAGACATTTGAAAGTGATATTTTCCATCTCTGTCTTTGGAATGTCATAGGGTTGAGCAACCAAAGGGACAGATTTTGCCACCTCCCCTGTCACTCTGGTGTACTTCTTGGCATTTTTTAATCATTATTACAAAGGCTCACTGATGCCCACTAAATTACCTCCCTCTCCTCTCTGTTACTCTTGGCCATAAGCCCACGGGATGAGACAGATACACACACACATCTGTGCTTCTTGCTGACCCCCAGGTTTCCACATTCGTGTCAGACCTCTTCCAAAAGGGATTTGAGCAACACAGCGCCCAGCCCCGGTCCCAACACCCCACATTTCCTGAGTATCTGCTTTTGCTTAGTTGAAGGAAAACCTGCACTGGCAAGAGCTCAGTTTCAATCTTTCATTTCAATCACCATATTGATAAAAAGGACAATAAAAAGGGACTTGCTTTAGGGGAGAGAGGACTTGCATAAATCTAATTCAACCACACTACTATCCCTCTTCAAAGGGCATGTCTGGTCAGAATCGTCCATCTAATAGATGAGATCTCCTTTGAAGATCTCCCACAGGGACAGGGTCTCATTAAAAATGCAAGGTCTTTGCCCTACAACTAGTTATTTTTACAACTCTCCCTGTGCTTACACTCCTGCACAGCTGATGAGCATTAGCCGGTTTCTGTAGCCCGGTAATGCACTGGGCATGAGAGCTCCTTTGGAGATCTGCTCAGCAGAACTCTCTCTAGATGCCCCCCTCATATGTTCCAGCACTCTCAGAGATCCAGAGGCAAATTTGGCTTTCAGGGACCTGCCAGCCAGCTTGAGATTTGCTTCTAGGACAGTGGGAAAGCTGCCATGTGGTGCAGTTGGCTGCAAAATGCTTCAGGCCATGCAAGGCAGGCACACAGTGCTTCTGGGCACCAGCACAAACAGGGGGTTTGTGCTCTTGCTCTTGCTGAATAGCCTGTTCAGATGGAAACATTACTTGTATCTCTGTAATGACTTGAAAATGTATCCCAGAGAGACAAAAAATCCAGAGGTAGAGAGAAAAGAGGCCAGAGGGAAAGACCCAGAGGGGTTGATGCTGAGTTCTGCTCCCATCTGCCGTGCACGGAATCAAGAAGCAGCCAGCAAATCCCCCAGAAAGCCTTAGCATGGACACAGAACTCTGCATGCAGTTGGGTCAGGATGGGTAGAGCCATGGAAAAAGGTGGTCTCAGCTCCCAGAGCACTTGGAATGGGCAGGACAGAGCTAAAATCCATGGGGACCAGTGGGAGCCTGTGCATGGACCTCGGATCCAGCCCAGTCTGTGGCACTCAGTGGTTAATTAGATCCCCTATGCTAGAAAATTCTTTTCTTTTCTCTTCTCTTCTCTTCTCTTCTCTTCTCTTCTCTTCTCTTCTCTTCTCTTCTCTTCTCTTCTCTTCTCTTCTCTTCTCTTCTCTTCTCTTCTCTTCTCTTCTCTTCTCTTCTCTACTCTACTCTTCTCTTCTCATGATGATGCTAAAACACACCTTAATTTATTCAAGACAAGGTCAAGATCCATTCTGATTTCCTTTCAAATTGCCTCAGTGTCTTAAATATCTCCCTGAACCGACCACACAGAACAGCCCACTGTTCCTGGCTGGATCCCTTCCTCTTGTTTCCTTTTTGATCTCAGTAGATATTTTGTAGGAATAAATATCCTTTAGCTCCTGTCATAATAACTTAGCCTCTGCCACACTGAAAAACATCTGCCTGATTGTCACGTGCTGACTTTCTCTGCTCCTTTGCACCTTTTCCTTTTTCACTGCTCTGAAAACATCAGTTGCCAACTCCTCCACAGAGATCAGACAGAGGAACAGGCCAAGGCTGAGGAAAGCTTTTGCTTCCCAGTTAGCCTATAATGTGTTTTCTCTCTAAGTGGTGGAAATGTCACTGGCTCTGTTTTGCAGCATTCACTCAAGTGGAATTAATGCTTCTTGTTAGTGATAATATGACTTAATCAGCTTAATTACTTTGAGACATAAGTAGACACCTTTGTGTATTGAATAACTTATGACACACTGGACCAAAAAGCATGAATAAAGGCTTTAAAAATAAATTAAATATGACCCCTAGTGCAGGCTGCACTTTGACTAATGATTCGTCTCCCATGAAATTCAATGACTTACAAATCTTACATTTGAATAAATGATACATTTTTGCACGTTTTAAACAATAGCAGTGATTTTTATTTCAGCATTCGGAATTCAGAGTGCTTCGCCAGCGCCAGGAAGCAAGGCAAACAAGTTCATGTTAAACGGATTGAAAAATAAAACATTTGTGCAGTCAACTATCAGAAATACATTCAGAGGATCCGCAGGCATTTCTGATGAGATATATATTTTAATTCATTGCTAGGAAAATCTGCAACAACAGGTGAAAAAAATGCATCAGAAGAAATTAAGAGAGAACGAAGATTCCCAGAAGGTTCACTAAGGTGTTCACATCCAATCCATCCATTTCAATAATGTCTACAACAGAAAATATCATTAAATAGCTCCAGAAGTGTCTTATCATACATTTTGCCTGCATGGAAAATAAATCATACAGGAAATAGAAGCAGGAAAAGCAACCATCAATCAAGAAAATTATTATGAGCATTTGTAGGATTTCTGATAGGCCAGGATGCAGAGACTCTGTGATAGCAGGCTGCACGGGAAATAGAAAAATTGGGGTTAAATTGTTACGTGAACCCAGAGAAAAGATGAGCTGTCTCAATTTGTTCTGTTCTATTGCAGTGAGTCACCCAATTTCTGTATCCAAATCTTCCTCTAAAAAGCACTGGAGTTCAGCATGATGCAGACAATAATGCAGATCTCTACACAGGGACTTTTTCAGCCTGAGTATATCTGAAATTCAGAGGTTAGTTTAGAACTGTAGCATCACAGGGGAGCCTGACTGGTTTGATGAGTCTACTCTTAAGTCCATGTCGATATTTCTTGGTATTTTAGCTAACAGGAATTTTTTTCATACTGCCAAGGGTGAAGGCTGAGGGCTCTAGGATTAATTTATCACTGCTCTTGCTCTGCAGTTGTTTAGTCTCTATTGACTAAATCTCCAAAGCTCCCTGGAGTACAGATGGAACATATCCACAAAGGGATCTAAATGTAAGGAGTTTAATCTGGGGCTGAATCCCACCTTGGGATTCCATCTTGTCCCCACTTTCCTTCTTGATCTTCCTTTAATATCATTTAAAGGAGACACGCCCAGCACCTCACTGCCACTGGAATTTAACAGAGATCACAGGAAAAGATTTGCCATTTGCTTTGAGTATCCCCTAACAGACCAAACTTCAGGAACATCATCCTGAAATTAGTTCCTAAAACTAGTCTTTCTTCATGCTTCCAGGAAATGCAATGTTATAGTCCATTTGCTTACCTAAACCACCTCTTCCTCTTAGTCTCTGCCTGCAAAATAGTCTGACAGCTGCCCCAGAATGTAAGGAGATCATCAAAAGGATGATTGTCTGGGGTTGAATCCTTTTCCTGTGTTCCCCAAGAGTCCTCTTGGCCCATTGTGCCACATGACATGAGCCATTTAACTCCCTCAGTGCCTGTCAGATGTCACACACCCTGATGGTCATGTTCCTTTGATATCTGAACAGACTCCGGCAGGCTCCTCCTGTCACTGCAGGGTCCCCTCTCTGGCCTTTTTTCTGCCTCTCTTTGGGTCCAAATTTTATATCTGCTGTAGTCTCCTAGTGAGTTCCAATCAAATCTGACCCTGCTTTGAGCAGAAGCCTGACCCAATCACTTCCAGGCAGCCCTATTTTGCTCCACCTTCCTGTGAATCCATTAAGATCCATGAAGATTTGGCTGCAAATTGACAAATCCCTGGTGAAATGGTGCCCCCTCCGTGTTACTCACATCATGCACAGCCTCACCAGCACCGCTGGGACAGGGCCATCCTATCTGCTGTACTTGAGCCTACTGAGCCCTGCTGTGTCCAGCGTCGTGATGTCCAAAATCCAGGGTGGAACTAAACAGGGAATCATGGCTTACCAACAAGACACTCCCAGTCTTGCAAGGGAGGAGCTAGAAGTTTGTTCCTGCTCCTCCTCTCTTGGAGATGGGCAGGAACAAATTGTAGATTTTTTTAAATGTTATCTCTTCTTTAAAATTTAAAAAAAAAAAAAAATTAAAAGCTTGGATGTGAGCTGCAGGGATAAATCACAGCACAGAGCTTGGCAACACAGAGGGGACCCTCGGGTCACTCCCCCAAGCCTTTCTGCCTGTTGCTGAAGGTCTTAGGAAAGAAGACCACTCTGGGAGCCACTTCAGAAAAGCTTCATTCTGTTGGCATGGAGAATTTTTTTCATAAAGGGGCCTCTATATGCAAATGGGAAATGGAGATGGAGTCGGAAATAAGCCCAGCAAAAAATCATGGAAGTTTTTGCTGCCTGCAAGTAGAATTCAATCGAAAAAGGGGGGAGGGAGAAGAAAGGAAATTGAAACAGCCTCCTCTCTGCACAGATTGCATTGCTAGAGAAGCTCTGAGTGTTGCAAGGCATAATAGTTGTCTGCTCAGAGGTTCCTTCCCGGGGGACTTTCCCTGGGATAGTTTCATACATTTATCCCTGACTCCTGGCATCTGCATAACACGCTCACAGAGAGAGTTATTAGTTTAATTTTCTTGTGAATTACAATGGAGGCAGAGAGAATTAGAAAAGACTTTTTTTTTTTTATTATCATTACTTTTTGTTTTCCAGTTGAGAGACTGTAAATGAGGCTATTCATCCTGCTAACATCAGTAGGGACCCAAACCCAAGTCTTTCTGGGGTAATTGGTTTCTGATGAGCAATCACTTGTAAAACCAATAGCAAAGGCAAGAACTGAAATATAAATTCTCTTTTTACATGCTGAGCTTTTCATTAGGATTGTGTGTCTGTTTTCTTTCTGGGTTTCAGTGGAAAAGCCACGAAGTGGTAAACAAGGCAGTGGACTAAGCCTGACAAGAAGTTTGTATTAGCAAAAAATTGGGAAAACAATATTGTCTGATATTCTTCAGAACAAATAAAGCAGCTGCAGAATCCCTCAAGCTGCAGCTTTCTAGTGAGCTCTCTGGAACTAAAGCCCTGGGCAGAAAGGATATAGCAGATCTTCCTGTGGGCAGACCTGAGTGTTCTTCTGTCCAAAATAGACCAAAATGTTGAGGGGAAAAAAAGAATAATTAGAGACCAGGGACAGTCTTCCATGCTGCAAGACTAACTAGGGTCACTGATGGAAATTTGCAGTCCCTGATATCCTGCAGTTTGCAAAATATAGAGGTCTGTAATGCCTGGATTTGTTGCAAGGGCTGTGAGACTATGAGTCAGACTCCAGTTGTTTTTTTCTCCCTTCCCAGTTACTAGTGAGGAATCTGCTAATCTGCACTGGCTTTTGTTTCCCTGATGAACCTCAGGGTGCTTAAGGCTTGATTTATTTATTTATTTTGGTGGCAAATTAAGCATCAGTCTGGATGCAGCTCTCAGTGATTTCTAGGCTGGGGCTGTGGCGCTGTCATTCATTGGCTTAACTGGATTGCTTGCTGCTTTATGGGTTTTTTTCCAGTAAAATCTTTTGGCACACATACAGCTGGTTGTTGCCTTAAAGATGTGCAGAGAGCAGCAGGCTTGAGAAAAACAGGGAACACTTTTAAGCTCATGTACACAGAAAGGCCTCTGAAACAAGAATGATGTGGACAAATCTCTATCAAAACAAACCGAGCGAAACCCTTCAAATAAATCCACTTTTTTCAGCTTTCAAATGCTGAAAGCTGATCCCAAGGAAACAAACAGTAAAACCACTGATTGGATTCAGTCCTGAGGAACCTGCTCTGAGCACAGGAAGGGGACACAGCACAACACACTAAGTATTGTCCAGAGATCTCTTACAAACACAGCTATTCTGGGATTCTGTGATCACAGCTTTTTCCTTTCATTATCCCAAAAGAGCCAAACACATCGCTGTGACCACAGCAAGAAATGAGGCAATTTGGACACTTCCAGATTTGCATCACATTTGCATACAACATATAGCCCAGGGCAATATTCTGCATAACTATCAAACAAACCTTTTTTTCTTTCTCTCATATGGAGCCATGCTTCCCAGGAATCTCCCAGAGCCTGCATGTGCCCTGCACCAATCATGCTTCCTATTAGTTGCACACAGTCAGGCTCTGCTGACTGACCCAAATTTTTGGCCTCCCACCTCAAATATAGGGCAACCTTGTAATTTTGGTACTGCCTGAGCAGAAGCAAGTGTCTCATCCGAGTTTAAACACTGGAAGTTTTGAGGATATAGANAAGAGTTTCAGTTAAGACTGTAGTGTGACTTAAGATGTGGAAGAGGCCAGCTGGTCATAGCAGTTTTCTAAACTGCCCAAGCTTCTGCAATCACTTATAATTCAAGCCTTTCTGTCTACAATATAGGCAGAGGTTTGTACCAGATTTGTACCTTAGAGAAAACTTCAGTGTCTTCCTGTCAAACTGTACAAGAACAACCTGCAGAGCCTGGCCCTGAATCACTACCAGTGCCTGTTTAGAAATCTGTACAGGCAGAAGTATTCTACAGAAAATGAACATTTTTCCCTACTTGGAGTAGCTGCTGCATGTGCCCTGGTTCCCCACCTCCTTCTCCCTTCCCCAAACATTTCCACATGTCCTTTCTCTGGTGATAGCTGAGGTTCCCAACTGAGTTCTCTCCCTCAAGTTTATCTGGCTGATCTTTCAGAGGATGATTCCATTTGGTCTTTATGGATGTTTCTTCTCTCGAAGTGATGAATAGTACATCTGAACCTTTCACTCACAAAGCAATTGTGATGGGAAAAAAGGAAAAAAATGTAGGAAGCGAATGCTCTAATTTTTGTTTGTTGTGTTACAATGTTCTACTTTGCAACATTGTTGTTTCTGTTATGCTTGTATTTCCCTTTTCTTGAGTTTATTAATGAGGAGGTCAGGACTAGAAATTAGCAAAACAGCATCAGATCATATCATTACATCATTCCCTTAATATGTGTGTGTGACTTAAGAAGATTTACTTACTGTGGTGACAATTTGTCAGCGGCACGAAGTGGTGAGTGATTGAAGAACATTGAGCAATCCAGAAAACTCTGTTAGAGATTTGTGCAATTTACTGACTATAAGAATTTCTGCCATGGGATAATATTTGTTGTTACACAAACAAGGAAGAAAGATGGACAAAACATTGAAAACTGGATTCAAAAGCTACTATCTGACCAGGAAACCTGCACCAATGTTGAAATTTCCCTGCATTTCCTTTCTGGTGGACATTTCAGGGGATCTGAGGTATTAGGGGAACCTATGGATAAGAAATGAAATTGCTATGGGTGCAGGGTGCAAGGTATTATACGGATTCTGCCTGAAACTGCAAAGAGCTCAGTCTCTGACAGCCCACAACCCCCCTTTGCATCATCTTCTCTGGCCATCTTAACACAACCTCCTCAGCTTTTATGCTCTGATTTCCCTTTTCACGGCATCATTTCATGCCACCCTTCCCTCTTGCTGTACAGCAAGGAGGAAGGAACTATTTTTCCTGCAACCACATCATTCTCTGATTTTATTTACAGAGGCTGAAATGAAGAAAATTCCCCCCTGCACTAAATCTGTTTGGCATGGTGAAAGCAAGGAAGTGGAATTATATTGCAAATGTCAAGGGCTATGAAAAATGTAACAGACTTTAATATTCTTCTGCTGTTATTGCTGAGAGTGTCTCTCACCTGCATTCATAGAAAGTGAAGTGCCTTTTACCACTGAGCAGAAATGATTGCCTATTTTTATTTTAAAGCTACACTGTGGCATGCATCCTAATAATAAATGCACTTTCCCTCCAAACTCTCTCTTTAGCAATTAACCTTCAGCTTCAAGACTCAATTTTTGCCTTGAGCCTTTAGGCTTAACCCTTACCTCAGGCTCCAATAAACTCCAACCCCAAATATCCTGTTACCTAAGTCTTAAAAGTGGTTCCTACATTCCTAATTATAACCACAGCCCCTACCTTCCATGATACCTGATGGTAACTGGTGCTGAGCCAGGCACTTGGATGCTGCTTTGAAGATGTAAAACATTAACTATGTCTCTCTCCATAGCTCACTTTCCCGTGGGGTTGTGTTTCAAGGTAAGTGGTTTGCATAAGATCCCTTAGAGACCTGCATTTAGTTTATTCAGTAGGATAAACAACCTGCTGCTTTTGTGCTTTTCCCTACAGAGCAAAGAAAAGCCCATTTTATACATTAAAATTGAACGTAGCATTGCTGAAAGGTCTGTGATGGCTTTTTCTGGAGCTCAGAGCATTTTATCTTGTTCCAGGAGGGCTCTCACAGGGCATAAGCCCTGTACATCTCCTCATACATCCCCCTCCTTAAAATACAATTTATTCTCTTAAGAACCTGTGTTCGTGAGGGAGAAGAGGTTACTGGCCCCCAGCTCTGCCTGCCTCACTGACCGCGCTGCCCAAGGCTGAGGGAGTTCGTGTGGAGGGGTTTTTTCATAATGTTGTTTTAATTTCACCTGGACACAGCAGTCCCCACAGCTCAGAAAGCAGCTCCGGGGGGCGGAATCTGGCTCTTCGCGGCCCAATTAGCATAACCCCTGGAAGTAAAGGGCATAAGTCCCTGATAATTTACTGGGAATCACGACACGCCGCTCCCTGCCAGACACTGGCGAGCTAACGAGAGCCTCTGCAGCAGCACCGGAGGGCCCCGACGGCTCGTCCATGCAATGCCGGGGGAAAATGGGGCGGCCCCGGCAGCACCCAGCGGCGGTTCTCCAGGCACGGGGCTGGGAGGGCCGAACCAAGGCTGGCATCAGGCCGCGTTTAGTTATCAGACGCTTATATGCTGAATTGGGGTGGGGGAACACACGCAAGAATTTCACCCTTTCCCTCCTTGTCGGGTCGGTGCTGGTAAGGCGCAAAGAGGAATGGTGGAAGATAAATGAACAGCTCCCCCCCGCCGGGATTTGAGCAATCAGGAAATATAATCTGAGCTGGAAAGTGCCCGAGCATCTGTTGGGTTATTAATAAATTGTATGCAATCTGTCCGGGATGAACCTCGGGACGGAGGGGAACCATCTGCTCCCGAGCGGCAGCTCTAATGGTGTCTGGGGAATGAACTTAGCAAATGAAAAGCAATGGGATCGGTCAGCCGGGCTCCCGGAGCGCCCGGTCTCCGCACGCCTTTTCCAAAGTGGGATAACACCGGGATTCCGCCACCGCCGGCATGGATCCACAAAGAATGGGGATTCAGGCCCACAGTGGGCATCATCTCTCCAAGACCCGTAGGCTCGGCTAGCTCCCTGGGAACTCACGCACTTTTTCGAGACCCTTTCCAAAGGGTCCTGCTCCAAGAGAGATCCCGGCTCCCAGGGGCTGCCTTGTGTCCCCAGCCCTGGGTG
This sequence comes from Origma solitaria, assembly GCA_013397895.1. Lineage (NCBI taxonomy): Eukaryota > Metazoa > Chordata > Aves > Passeriformes > Acanthizidae > Origma > Origma solitaria. Next base: position 57,414 of record VZRL01006354.1, read on the forward strand.
GGGACCCCGATCTCACCCGCCTTTCCTCTGGGTCAGTGCTAATTGCCGCACATAAATACTGTTCTCCACGTTTTATTCTCCACCTGTAGCGGTGCCTCGTGTTTTCTCGGAAGATTTTCAGCTCAGCTCCTCGCAGCGCAGAGCAGCGAAGGAGCGGGCAGAGCAGATCACCTTCACCACGGCCGAGGCTCGGTGCCGGCTGGCCCCCCGGAAAACGGGGACTCCCAACGCTGCTACGACTGTCTGGATGTCACTTATGTTAACTGAGCAAGGCTGGCAGCGTGGAGTGGTTATCGCATGAGCTCTCATCGCGGAACAAGCAGCCAAAGCGTTTATTGCTGAAGGACATCTCCGCCTGCCCGCAGTCTGTGTGGACAGACATGCCTCCCCTTAGATGGAGAATCCAGGAGCAGGCAGGCACCATGTCCCTAAATCTCTTAACACGTGAGAAAATCCTGGCTCCCATAAACCCCACTCGGAGAAATTCCAGCCGAAATAAAGGTCACTTGAGGACGACACCTCGAGCGACATGAGAGAGAGACAGCGAGGGAACAGCAGCTGTCAGAGGGATCAGCCCGCGGAGGATGAGCGAGAGGACGGACCCGCTCGGGGCCACGGCACCGTCTCCCAAGGGTGAACCCAGCCCCGGAGCTGCCGCCGCCGCGGCTGGGGCGAAGGCTGCCGGGAGCTTCCGGCGGGACGGGGCGGAGGGGAGGGCGGAGAGAAGCGAGCTCCGCCCGCGCCTCGGAGCGCCCCGGGACCGGGAGCTTCTGTGTGAGTCGGGAGCGAACGCGCTGCCTAGAGAGTGGCTTGGCAGTGGCTGTTATTGTGTTATTATAATTAAATTTTATTTTATTTGTTTTATATATTGTATTAACGCGCTTTCCGACTGGTGCCGCTCTTCTCTTCCCGTGGATTGCGGCGTGGAAACCCGGCCGAGGAGGGGGCCGGGCCCGCTGCGTGGAGAATGAAGGAGCTGACAAGGCGCTGAGTCCCCAGGGAGAGCGGGACGGCTCAGGGCCGACCGCAGGTCCGGTGACGGGCGGAGCAGCAGCAGCGTCTGGGTGCGCGGCGGCGAGCATCGCCGGCAGCTTCCCGAAGAAGGTCGGGACTTCAGCTGTGCCAGCGTCCCGAAGACAGAGGTGGAAGGGGATGGGTTTGTTGTCCGTTCCCTGCTCTCTGAGCCTGCCCCCTTCTATTCGGTGGCTGCTGGAGGTGATGTGCAGAAGCGAAGACTAAACGCTGCGGCAGTGGATGCTCCAGCCGCTGAGCCACCAGGTCATTTCCTTCCTCGTCCCCCACTGGCATTGTCCACGGAGGAATGCCTCGCTGAAAGACCGACGGGACCCGTGTGAGCCGTCCTTCTCTTGGTGCTTAGGGTACTCTCGAATGGTAGAAGAGGCTGTTTTTAAAGCTTTCGGCCTCGGGAGGCTTTGAAACCAGACCTGGCTTTCTGTGCCGTGCTCTAACCGCTGAAATGCGCTAAAGAGGTGAGAAGGGCACGGAGGCAAATCCGACAATGAGAGTTCGGGACTCGCCTGCCCTTCAGGAGGAGACTGACTTTTCTTTCCGGATCCTCGTGGAAGGGGACAATTGCCCTGAGCCGGCTGATGTGGAGTTGCTGTGCGGTACTTGCTGTCTCGGGCTGGTCGGGCTGGAAGTGTCCTATATCACGGCAGCGATTCTGTCGGAGCTGCTGCTTTTCCCTCTCTTGCCGATTCTCCATTTCTTGTCTCAAAGTTTAACTGAAATTATGTTCTGATTTCAGCGGAAGTCGAAATGGAGCGTTCCAAACACTCCTCGAAAAGTCTGTGTGTCTCTCCACTGTCTAAAGAACAGCAGGAGACGAACCTTTTCACTTGTGTTTGCCACTGGGCTGTACTTGCTTTTTTAAGAGTCCGGCGGTCAGTCCATGAGCTCTGACGGATGAACGAAGCTTGGGATGTCGAAACACGTGGTTATTATTTTGCAGGAGTTTAACTAGGCTTTCATCCCTTCCTGTCTGATGAAGGAGGCTCAGAGTGACGCTCAGGCACTTGATGGGCTTTCAGAGTGAGAAGGTGAGTAGTTTATACCGATTTTTCCTACAGATTCTCGATGTGGATCACCACTCCTCACGTCTTGCTGCTTAGTCAGAAGCACTGGACATGCTCTGAGACTGACCAAAGTTGAAATAGCTAAACTAAGCCTTCCACCGACTTGAGTGCTTTTTGCAGGATCATTTCAGCTTTTTCTTATGACCTCTGTGAGTTCTCGTTATAGATACAGGTGGTATAAAAGGCGCTTAGTAGTGCAATGCTGCAATGCCTAAGGATTTGCCAATGTCACCCACTGCTCCTGGACGTCAACAGAATGTGGGAATCTCACATGGACTCGATTCGAGTAAGCAAGAAACAACTCCTCCTGTCGGTGATCCTGGATTTTTGGACTGTTTCTTAGCATATAGAAACACTTTTATCACTAGTTAACATCAGATATATGGCATTGTGGGACCATTTATAGAAGCTTCTACTTGGTGGATATGAAAACAATACAGACAACTGTTCAGCCCACAGGGAAAGGGACACCGTGTCCTGTGTCCTCGGCGTCAGTGCTTATTATCTCATTAACAGCTGTTTTGCTGTTTTAAGACATCCTACTACATCTTACATATAGCAATCTTAACTTAGTACAGCTCTTAAGATGCCTGTCAATCGAATTTGCTGACATCGGCATTACATTTTCATCTCCATGAATATGGCATGAAATATTTCTCCGGAAAAGACCTACTTATTCCAGGTAAGTGAATTAATTTAGCAAGCAGGTAAGTGGGGGGACCCCAATCAACCAAAACAAACTCACCACAAAAACAAAAACCAAACCAACCGAACCAACAAAAACCCCAAAACCAACGCAAAACATAACCAAACAAAAAAACCCGAACAAAAGAAAAAACCCAAGCCAAAAGCCAAAATCTGTCCTGTTTAAACACCTCTCGTCCTGGATTCACATGGAGTAAACATGATTGATTTATTGAGAGAAGATCATCCCCAGCATTTCTTCCTATCTGTGCGTCAAGACAGTAATCTCTGCCCGAATCTTTATTTCCTTTGGCTGCAAAATTTAAAACAAACTGCCAGAAAACTCCAGGAAACTCAAGAATTCGAGAACATGTCTCCAGATCAACTTGGCAAAAATTGTGCTGTGCAAGATCTTTTTTGCCAGTCCTCTATTATAAAAAAAGATCAATTCTGTTGCCTGCACCTGGAAAAAGTTAATAAATGTGGTTCTTCTTGGTAGGATGGATTCGGCTGTGTCTGTTTACCTGTGGTCTATGGTAATGAGAGTATGAATTTGCACACCCAATCCACGGAAGAGAAGGAAAAACCCGTACAGGTGTTAGGAATGAGAAAAGGATGTGCTAATGGGTTTAATAAACCCAAGTCCTCGGCAGCAGCAGTGCCTGCCAGAGGCTCCTTTTGCTGTTTACCGTGGGTGTCTCTGCTCGATAGAAGTGCTGGAGGGGAAGACCACTTTGTATCTTCAAAGCCTAGTTTCACCAGGATTTGGGATATGAAACGTTAACTGTCTAAATGTCTTCCTCGGAGAGAAAACGCTGTCACTGGTTGGGATAAGGAAATGCAGGTAAGTTACAAAGATGCAATAGGAAGCATTCATCTTTGCATTCATGGCATAGGCCAGACAAAAACGACATCAGGGATGGATCTGGAATCAAGACATCATTAATGTCCGCAGAAAGCCTGACTGCCTTCTGCGGCAGATTTCCATATGAACCAGCAGCACCGAAGAGATCAGTAAAGCAGGAGCACTAAAAGGTCAGTAGCACAATCGTATTTAATAACGTTTGGAATCGTGGTTTGTGTACAGAAGCTACAGATGTAATGGTAGAAGTCATCCTTAGTCCTCCTGAGGGAAGTGCTGCCTGCAGGGCCCAGGGCAGGCGATGAATGTGAGCTGGGGCAGAGGAGAGCTCTGTGGGCATGTGGAGGATTTTATCCTGAAGCTTCAAATAGCGGTAGAAAATCCTCCCACAGACACACAACCGGCTTTGCCGAGGTGGAAAAGGGGAGACTGTAACATCTTCTCTTTTTTTCTCATTAATGAGGCATGTTGTTGTGGGGTGGCAGTGTCTCCGTACTGTGGCAGTGATTCTTCCCTCTGAGTGGCACAAAGTAGGGATTGGGGATTTGTCACAGGGAGGCTGAATTTGAGCGAGGAAGAGTCTTCCCTGAGGGAAGGAGATGCTGTGTAGCACATGGGCTGGGTTATTGGTGATGTAGAATGTCTGCCTAGCTGGAGATCTCTGCCCCTGTGTACAGAGGTCCTTGGTGTATCCTGGCAGAGCTTGTCTGCCATAAAGGAAAAGCAAGAGCTTGACATTTATCATGCAGGTGGAAAAGGAGACTGCAAGAACAATTCCTCATCCAGCTATATGAATAGCCTACAAGAGCTGTGGTGGTCCCGTGCTTTTTTCAGCATTCTTGAAGGATTGGTGTGCTGGGCTGTGATGGGTTTGAATCTCCGAAGGAAAGACTCCCCTGGGTTGTTCGGTGTAATCGAACCCTTTTTGCACAGATGTCAAAGTATCCAGGGCTTGGACTATTTTATCAGAGGGTGGTAGTTCCTCTTCACTGAGATGACGGGTTGAAGGGTATGTGCTTCTTCCAGAAGGGGAGGGAAAGGATGGAGAAGGGACAGTCTGTCTGTCTTGCATAAACTGCAGAAAAGCAGAAGGTTTGTTCCTCATGTGAAGAGATGGAAATGAGCAGGGAAGAGGAAGGGGAGCTCTTGCCGAAAGGCATGTCCGCACTCCGTTTCAAGAGTAATGTAATCATATGAAAAATTAGTTAAAGAGACAAAGGGGAAGCAAAAAGAGAAGAAGAGAGGAAATCAGGGGAACAGAAGACTGTGAGAAAGAAGAAAAAGAAGGAAGAAACAATGCAGAAAAAAAGAGAAGCGAAGAAGAATGAAGCAATACATGCAAAGAGAAAGAAAAGAAGAAACCATAAACTATTTTAGTGACACGTCATTGGTGGTATCACTGTACACAGAAAGAAAGGAAGGTGAGCAAGGAAGAAAAAAAGGAAGCAAAGAAGATTACAAGGAAAAGAAAATAGGTTGAAACCATAAATTTGATGACAAGGGTGCACCGAATATATAGCAGAAGAATACAGGAATAAAGGAGAAAGCCAAGAAGGAACATATATCAGTAGATTAGCAAAGAAGAAAGGACGGAGAGAGGCAAACAAGATGACAGACACCCACCGACATTACCTCGAGATGCGGAAGAGAGTTGGTCCCTAAAAACACACGCCTTGCTGAGAGCACCGCGTCCGGCGCTGATGTCCCGTAATTAACGCTGGTCGCTCCTGTTTTGATGATTTCCACCGCGGCGCCAGAGGCAACTAACGATCTACCAGCGGAGATAATGAACAGGGAATCGAAAGAGAAGAGAAAGGGGAGTAAACGGTAGGCCATGATACGGCAAGGACGAAAACGCGAACAAAGAGAAGAAAGAAGAAAGCAAAGTAATACAGAAAGAAAAAACCTAGAAGAGATAACTGAGAAAATAAAGGCTAAAGCAGAAAGAGAAAGGAAGAAAGTAAGAAGGAAAGAAGGAAAGACAAAAGAGACAAAGAAAGAAACAAATTGGAGTACGATGGAAAGGAGAGGCAGAGATGGCCATAACGAGGCAGAGGCGCGGGCGATGTCGCGGAGCGTGTGAGGCGGCGGAGCAGCGCACGGTGTCGCTGCAGGCTCAGGAACGGCGTCTCGGCATCTGAGCGGCTCCGCCCCGGTGCGGCGGAGAGCCCGGCTGTGAGCGCGGGGGGGCGGCGCGGGCCGGGCAGCACA
>VZRL01006356.1:21031-65171 GCA_013397895.1 Origma solitaria
CTGCGCACGCGCTGCCCCGCGCGCTGCCGGGCCCCCCTCCCACGCATGCGCCGCGCTCCCCCCGCGCCAGCCGGGGCGCGGCTGCGTTCACCCGATGCGTCCTGACGCCCCCGCACGGCGGCCAATCACCACCCTCGTTCGCCGTGCGTGATGACGTCACGCGCGGGCGGTATATAAGCGGTCGGCGGCAGTCCCGCCCCCCTGACAGCGCCTCGAGCCGCCGCCGCGAGAGCATCCTCCGCCCAGAGTCGCTCCCGTCGCCAAAGCCGCCCCCGTCGTCGCCGCCGCCGCCTCCGCCGAGGGAAGGGAAGCGTATCGTATGTCCGCTATCCAGAACCTCCAGCCCTTCGGTGAGGCCCTTTGTGCGGTGGGGCCGGGGGAGCGCGCGGGCCCCGCCCCGGCCCCGCCCCGTGGCGCAGTTGCTATTCCGGGCTCGGTTGCGTCAGCCGCGGGGGGGTGGGGGCGGAGCCTGAGCATGACGGGCGGGCCCGGCGGCCAATGGGGTGAGGGCAGGGGCGGGATCCACGCGCGTCGGGCAGGCGCCATGGGGGGTTGGGGGCGGGGCCGAGATGGGGCTGGCGGGCGCGGAGGCCAATGGGGCGTGTCCCTCGCGTGATGGGCGGGCGTGGCGGCCAATGGGGTGGCTGCGGGGGCGGGGCTTGACGGCGCTCCCCGCAGACCCCTTTGCGGATGCAAGTAAGGGTGATGACCTGCTCCCGGCCGGCACTGAGGACTACATCCATATAAGGATCCAGCAGCGCAACGGCAGAAAGACCCTCACCACAGTCCAGGGCATCGCGGATGACTACGATAAAAAGAAACTGGTGAAGGCCTTCAAGAAGGTGGGGCTTCGGGCCGGGGGGGGCGCAGCAGCCACGCCCGGCAGGAATGTTTATATGGTGCTAAAGAGGTTTTTGTGTCTTTGCTGCAGAAATTTGCCTGCAATGGTACTGTAATTGAGCACCCCGAGTATGGAGAAGTGATTCAGTTGCAGGGTGACCAGCGCAAGAACATCTGCCAGTTCCTCGTGGAGGTAGGGCACCCTGGGCCTGCTGCTCGCTAAAATAAACACGAGTTTGTTAAATGCACGCACGTCCCTTGGCGTGGGCAGCATTTGGATGCGCAGGGGCATCACTCCATGCTGTGAATGTGTTTTCTGTCTTGCAGATTGGACTGGCTAAAGACGACCAGCTGAAAGTCCACGGGTTTTAAGTGCCTGTGGGCCACTGGAGCTTTATGCAAGAAGATTTCCTTACCATGAAATTCCCACCTGTCCCTTGTCATAAGTTTAAAACCAGCCGGTTTGTGTAATGTAACGATCTTGGGTCCACTGTTGAGTCTGGACTGTTGTAATTGGTGATGTAATAAACTGACACGAGCCCATGCTATCTCGTCTGGCTGTCCCTCATTTCCCAGAGGTAACGCGGGCGGTGGCACCATCCAGCCTGAAGCCAAAAGTTCCTGCTGTTCCCAGCTAAGTCCAGGGACTCGGCCTGTCCTGATGGCTCCTCAGTCCAGCTGCGCTTCCATCCTGGTGGAGGGGATTTGCGTCCTGCCTGGTGCAAGGCTCCACGCCATGGCACAGGGACATGGCGCCGTCCCTCTGGGCAGTGCTGGCTCCCGGAGGCTGAGGGATCTGGGGAAGCCTGGCTTGGAAGAAGTGACGGAAGAGTGACCTGGAGGCCAGATGGCTGCAGTTTGGGTGCTGCGAGCCCCGAGGTACCAGGCACATGAAGGAACTGTCCCATGGGTTAAACTTGTGACAAGGGACCAATGTTGGACTAACGTAAGTGGCATCCCTGGAGCTGAAGCTGCAGAGCCTTGTGTCAGTAGCACTGCTGCCTCTCACCCTGTGCAGTAACGGCTTTGGTTTAATTTCTAATGTTTTATTGTAATGTATTTAAAGTCTTATTTAAATAAAACTCATTTTCAAAAGCCTGTGTGTGGTGGGTTCCATTGCTTCCAGGAGCCAAAGCACCTCTTGCCAGCAGTGTCATAGCCTTGGTGCGCAGGGCGTGATTCCCTGCCCTGAGGGCTCCTTGGGGGTCTGGGGGTAGTCCCCACCTCTGACCCACTCCAGGAAGAGGAAACTGAGTTCCCTTTGTGCCATCTCTGGTGCTCCTGCCTGGAGCTGAGGGAAAGCCAAGGAGTAGGTGGGTGCTGAGTCATTCTGTGCCTGGGCACTGTAACCCTCGAACCCAGCACCTGTGCTGCTTGTGTTCCTGTAAGTCCTGTGGGCAGGGTCAGCGCTTCTGCTTCCCGAAAACTGCTCTGGGGAGGAGGGAGAGGCTCTGCCACCCGGGTCACGCTCTGCCAAAGGGCAGGGGCTGAGCCATCTCTCCTATTTTTCGAGCTCAAGCTCAACAAGCAAGAATGAAATCTCAGTAAAATGCATGGTTTGAAGGCAGCTGCGGTTCTGGGGGCTTCGGGTCCTGCACAAGAGCGATGTGAAATGTACTGCAATACCTAAGATCCCTGGGTTTCGCTCCCCATTGCCTCGGGCCCATCTGTCCTGCACCTGGGAGAGCTGGGGTGTTCTGGGAGGCTGCTCCCACCCCGGTCACCTGCTCGTGCTCCCGGTACCCCCAGAGCAGGTCATGGCTGTTCATCCACTGCCACAATGACCCCCATGTCCCACGAGCTGCTCGGGAGCACTGGGTTCACTCCACTGTCACTTTCTCGGGAGACTTTGCTCTTGGAAACCAAATTGCTGCAATTATGCAAAGCAGCTGTGAGTGCACCAAGGAGGCAGCTGATCTCCAGCCCTGCCTGTACCTGGAAGTGACCTCCAGCCTTGCCCATACCTCGGAGTGACCTCCAGCCCTGCCTGTACCTGGGAGTGACCTCCAGGCCTGCCTGTACCTCAGGTTATGGCAGACAGGTGGCCATCCCTGCACGTCGCGAGCAGGTGCTGGCAGCACCAAGGCCTGCTCTCATGCCAGGCTGTGTGTTTGTGCCCCCAACCTGATGCAGCCCAATCTCTGCTCTGCTGCTGCTACGCCAAAAATTCCTGTGCCCCCTTTTGTGTCAGAGCAGGTCAAGCCCAGATTTCTCCCGGCTGGCTTTGCCAGGCTGCCCACAGATTTGGCCACTGCCAGGACAGCCAGCCAGGCAGGGGCGAGAGGTGCTTCCTCCATCTTCCAGCTCGGCCTTTGTCCACCCAGGGAAAGGCCCAGCCTGAGTACCCACCGGCCTGGTGGCGAACCTGCGTCAAGGTGATGCCAAGCCCATGGCCCTGGAGAGAGCGGCCGCTGTGTCCCCATCACCCTGACGGCTCATTTGGTCCAGATTGAGCCATTAAAAGCCAGAAATTGGAAAACAATTTGTTTGTTCCCTGTGCAATGCGCTCGGTGGAGCGAGCGATCGATGGCCGCGGGGTGCCAGGTGCTGCTGCTTTCCGGCCATCCAAAGCCCATTTGTTTTGGGGGTGTTTGAGGAGCACCGACATGGCTCGCTGGGAGCACAGGGGGGACACAGGACAGTGACGTGTCCCAGCCCAGGATATCATTCACGGGGTTTATTGAAGAAGGGAGACAAATGGTCTCAACAAACACACTGAGGGGGGATCAATATAGGCAACAGGAACCGTCAATATTGAACGAGGGGGTGATGGTGACAGACAAGGATCTTCAGGGGGCTCTGACGGTGAGTGGGGCCCACTCCTTCCATGACACCCCAAAGCTTTTTGGGATGCAGGGAGAGATCCAGAGCTGCAGAAGGGGCTGCTCCAGGGCCTGTGTCCTGGTGAGGGGCCTCAGACAGCCCCCCTGCCCCCCCAGGTCTGTGCAGCCCCCAACATCTGGGAGCACAGAGCCCTTGGAACCCCTGGCACAACACATGTATGTGTGTACACACACCTCGGTGTAGGTGTGTGGTTACATACGTGTGTGTGTATACAGACACACAGACATATAGTGCATGTGTAAGCACACATGAATGTATACATACATACATGTACATACTTGTGTGTACACATATACACACGTATGTTTATACAGATATGTGTATATATCTGTTTATTGGCTATGTATATATATGCATATATGTATAAGTGTGTAGATATTTACACGTATGTGTAAAAATATACATATATGTACATATACAGAATCCCAGAATCATTGGGAAATACCTCCGAAAATCAAGTCTAATGTGTGTGTTTGTGTGTGTGTGTGTATATATACATATATGTGCATGTGTGTATATACATATGTGTGTGTGTATATTTATACACATGTATATATATGTAGACATAGACATGTACATATAGACATTTGTACAGATATGTATATTTATGTAAGCATTCATATATATGTACACACTGTGTTTTGATACATACATGTATATATATATATGCATATATGTGTGGATATATATATAGAGAGATCTGTCATCATATTCCTTATGCATCCATCCCACTGCACACACCCTCCATCACTCCATGATATACAATTACCCCAGAGAGTCATCTCTCATATAAACACACACGTGTGGACACGTGTGTCCATGCCTATAGCTGTGTATCTGTGCCCGTGAGTACGTATGGGTACCTGGGTGTGTTTATGTAGATGTATAAGCTATGTTATCTATTAGAAGTGTATGCAATACATATTATCTATATTTTGTACTGTATAGAATGTTATATATTATACTGTATTATTTATGTATGTGTGTGTATATACACACCATCAGGCAACCATGAACACGCCTGTGTGCATGTGTAGTTAGGTATGTATATGGACACGTGCACCTATAAATGTGTATTTATGGATATGACTCTGTGAAGCTCTGTATCTCTGTGTGTGTGTTTTTCTCTGTGTGTGTGTGTCTGTGAGCACACACAGATGCCCCGGGGGTGGATGGATGTGGAGCCGCCCCAGGGTGTGGCAGCCCTGGCAGCGCCTTTAAAAGCAGGACTGAGCCGGGGTGACTCTGGAGAGACACCCACCAGGACACCCACCGGGACACCCCACTGGGACATCCTGCCAGGACACCCACCAGGACACCCTGCTGAGCCCCAGAACCTGCAGGTGAGTCTCACAGGGCTCTGGCACTGTCCAGAGGTGACTTGGGGACCAGCGGGGAGGGAGGGATGGAGAAAACTTGAGGAGCAGATGGGAGGGACAGAACAACTTGGAGACCCCCTGGGAGGGACAAGAGGGGACCTGGGCCCTGGCCTTGCCCTGGGGATGAGCACCCTGCTCCCCGTCTGCTGGAGTTCAAGGAGGAGCTGGATGATGCTCTCAGGCATGTGCTTTAGTTTTCAGCATCCTTGCAAGGAGCAAGGAGTGGGACTCGATCCTTACGGATCCCTCTGCCTTGACTCTGATCCTAGGAGAATTGGGCACCAGCCAGGAGAGAGGGATGGAGAAGATGGAAGGGGATGGAGGGGAGTTGGGGACCCAAAGGGGGGGACAGAGGGGACTGTGAACTGTCTGTGCCCCATGGCTGAGCACCCAGGCCACCCCTCACCACAGGCTGAGCATGTCCCAGCTCGGGGGCTGCAGCCCCCCGACTTCCCCACCCCCATTCGATCTCTCCGCAGCCATGAAGGTGACACTGTGCCTCGGTCTCATCCTCGCCATCGCCGTGACCGCCTGCCTGTGCCGGCCAGCAGCCCTGGGCGCCATGGGGGACCCCCACCAGCACCCCCCCAGCCTGGTCCGGCGGGACTGGCCCCAGGAGCTGTCCCAGGAACAGCAGCACTTCTTGTCCCAGTTCCTGCCCCACATCCTCACAGGTACAGGGAGCTCAGGGTGGGCAGCCCTTGGGGGGCACAGCCAGGCCCCCGTGCCAGCTCTAACTGCTGCCCTTGCCCTGGCAGAGCTGAACAACCACAAGGCCTTTGTGCACGATGATGAGGGGATGGAGGCTTTGCATGACCACTACTACCCCGACTGGATGGACTTTGGCCGCCGCAGTGCTGAGAGCGAGGCCGGTGCTGCGTAGCAGCTGGGCTGGACTGGCCCCGCAGAGCACCCGCACACTCAATGCATGTCCTTTCCCACAATAAAACTCTGGCACTACAGCCTCTGCACTCCTGGCTGTGCTGGGGAGAGCTTGGGAGGGTGGGCCGAGGGGATTCGCCCCCAGCCCCACAGGGACCCACAGGGCAGAGACCAAACTGCACACGGCAGCAATCACAGAACACGGCAGCAGACAGAGCACACACGAGCTGCTCTGTGAATTCACATTTATTTGCCAGGGGAAGGGGCACAGCCTGGAGGGAGGGACACGGCTTGGGGGAGCAACAGCTGCGCCCCCAGAAACATCCCAAGCTGTGGGTGCTGCTACTATTGCTACTCAGTGGGCAGGAAAGAGTTAGACCACCATTCCCATTAAAAGCCAGTCCAGTCCAGGTGCTGGCCAGGGCCTAACCCGGGGTGCAGGGGTCTCCCCCTGGCCCCAGCAGGTTGCCCCAGGATCCACCTGAGCCCAGGCTGAGCATTGCCCTTTGCTGCAGCATCTGGACAGCCCCAAAGGGCCAAGCTGCCCCTCGCTCCGCAGACAGGCTCAGCAGAAGCAGGAACAGTTTTTATTGCCAGAAACTGGCTCCTGTGAAGGGTCCAAACCCCCCCAGCAGGGACAGGGTTAGCCAGTACCCCCTGCCCATGGGAAGTAGCGCCGGGTTCTGTCCTTGCAGCCACAGCAAAGCCCCCCACCCCGGTGCTGGGAGCGCTGACAGACCTGGGGCAGCACCAGAAGCTGAGGCTGAAGCTTGTTCTGTATCCGTTTCCCCATGCATGGGTGAGGAAGAGGATGTGTCTCACTCTGAGCCTGGGGGCTCTGCAGCAGCATCACTTCTGGGTGCCCTGGGCCCCTCTGGGCCCTGCCCGGGTGCAGGACATCTCCCCTCTGGCCACCACCTTGTCCAGCCCCAGGCGCTGCAGCTTCTCCACCAGGTTCCAGCTGAAGATGCTGCTCCTGGGTGGGGATCCATCCTGACCCCTGGGCACAGGGGAGGGCTGGGGCTCAGAGTGCTGAGGGTCCTGGGAGTGCAGTGAGGGGGCCCACCATGATCCAGTCCCTGATGCCAAGTGGGAATCTCGCCCCAGCAAGAGCCTGAAGAGTCCCATGGGGGTGCTCGGGGGTCCAGGGCCAAGCGCCAGTGTGGGGGGAGTCTGTTCTGGTGTGGGGCTGCTGAGGCTCAGCCCCTCAAAGGGCCCACAAGAAGGCACGACGGCATGATACAGACTGGAGGGGAAGAGAGAGCAGAAGTGGGGATCAGTTGGGGGGCCCTGGCCTGGGGGACACTGCTGAAGGGGCCAGGCAGGGCCGTGGGCAGAGCAGGACCCCCTTTCCTCCTTCACCTATAGGAGACCCCCATGCTGCAAAGTGCTCAAGCCCCCCAAAACTCACAGAGGAGTGCCTGGGGGCTGCTCCTCGGCAGCCAGGAGGGTTTGGGACACAGTCACTGCTCCACGAGGAATTTCCAGACACCAGGGTTTTGTGTAACAGTGAACTCCAGCTCACACCAACCCCCAGCCAGCCTTGGGGGGCCTCATTAGGGCTAATCACGGCTGCTCATTAATGAAGGGACAGCCCAGCGCCTGGCTGGGAAAATGTCCTGGTGGCTGCCCAAGTGTGGAGGGAGGAAAGCTGTGTCCATTCCCCAGAGTGCCAGAAGCACTCACTGCTCCTGCCCAGGGTGCTGCTCCCCTGGGTGAGCCCACCCCAGGAGGGCTCTCCATCCATCAGGGTGCTGCAGGGCAGAGGAGGGGCACTGGTCCCAGCTCCCAGCAGGTGCCAGCCCCAGGCGCACAGACATCCCAGCAGCCACATTTGGGGAAATATCTAGTGCTGGCATCTCTGAGAGCATCAGGGGCTGCAGGTGGCCCCCGGCCTGCCAATTCCTCGAGCTGCAGGGAGCCAGGCATGGGGTGAGAAGGAGAGAGCTCGGGGGGCGCAGCAGGGCCGGGGGCTGGTGCAGGCAGCGCAGGCGGTGGGGGCCACGCGCCTTACCTGGGTGTCACCGTGGTGATCGCAGTGGTGGGGTGGAGGATGTGGCAGGTGGTGATGGTGAAGGTAGACGGGGTCTGGGGGAGGTTGTTAACAGAGAGGAACACTGGAAGGGACAGGAGACAAGGGGTCAATGGGGAGGGGGGGCAGGACACAGGTGGAGGGCATGGCAGAGAGCAGGCAGAACAGCCAAAGCTGGGCTGGAAGCTCCACGCGCGGGGCACAGCTCCAGCAGCAGCTGTGCTCTGGTGCCTTCTCAGAGGGGGCAGCGAGCACAGGTGGGAGCAGGAGATGCCATCGGTCCCAGACCTATCCCTTCCAGGCAGCCGGGGGGCAGCAGGGGCTGGCCAGGGTGATGGCGAGGGCTCATCCCGCCGGGGCAGCTGCCCGAGGATGGCTCTTGCACAGCTGCAGGCGGAGCATCCCCGTGGGGACAGCGGGGTGGCAGGGACAGGCTGTTGCGAGAGGGGAGAGCACGGGGCGGGGCGAGGGGCAGCCTAGACAGGACAGGCGCATCCCGGGGGCTGCGTTCCCTCCGTCCCCTCACCCCGCGCTCACCCCTGGGGCGCTCCTTGGCTTTGGCTGGTGTTGAGGTAGGGAGCAGCTTGAAGGAGCTGGCGTCCACATCATCCTCCTCCAGGTCATTGAGGCTGTACACCTCCTCCAGGTCGATGTCCAGCTGCCTGAAGTCTTTGGTGAGCACCCCGGGACGGGGCACCAGGATCCCACCCAGGTTGGGCTGTGCCAGCTGCTGCCAGTGGTGGAGAGTCACAGAACCTGGGGGGGACACAGCCAGGGGGAGCTCAGGTAGAAGTGTTGGACCCTCAGAGCACCTGCAGCTCTTCACCCCCTCTGCTCCTCACCTTCCAGGGGCTTCACAATCTGCAATTTGTCGGGCAGGTAGGTGAGGGAGCCGAGGGAGAAGCTGGATCCAGCGGTGAGCTCCGAGCCCCCCGAGTAGTTGGTCCCAGTGGAGACGACGCTGCCCTCGGGGGTGAGGAAGCCACTGGAGCTCGCCCCATCCCTCAGCCGCCAGAGCTTGCGTTCCCGCTCGGCCTCGAAGAAGGAGCGCTCCTCGGAGACGTGGCTCTGCTGCCGCACCGACAGCCGCTGCACCGCCGCCTCCAGGTCCTGCCGGCCCGGGGCTGCCCGGGACTCCTCGCTGGGCCCCTCGGCCCTGCTGGCGAGCACAGCGTTAGGGTGCCCAGGTCTGCAGTCCTACACTGCACCTCAGGCTGTGCTAGACCCCAGCCAGACCCTGCCCTCCTTCCCCAGGCTGTTTCCTGCCCTGGGGTGACCAGCAGTTCACCAGCACTCCAGCTCCTGTGCAGGAGCAGCCGCTGTCCCACCCGGCCCCATTCCCCCCACCCTGGCACTCACCGGGCGTCCTCCGAGCCGGAGCAGCTGGTGTGGGGGGTGCTGGCCCCCCCAGAGTGGGCAGCCGACAACTGCTTGGAGCCTGGAACGTGGTGGGGAGACTCGGAGCAAGACTTGGCTTTGGCTGCCTGGTTCACCGCCTTCACCGTCTCGAAGACGCGCTGGTAGCTCCTGCGGGCAGCAAGCAGGCGGGGTGAGCCGGGCTCCCGCCCCACGGCACAGCACGAGCCGCCGGTGACGGCACTCACTTGTAGTCCGAGGAGGAGCTGTCTGTCCTCTTCCTCATCATCCCCTTGATCTCAGCCGCCAGAGAGTCCTGGGGATGGGGGCACGCAGTGTCAGTAGAAGGGAGAGCAGGGACCCCCACCCTGCCGCCCACCCCCCCGCGCTCACCACGGGCAGGAGACTGGCCGCGCTGTAGCGGCTGACGGTGCTGTTGGGCAAACTGCGGCTCCGCAGGCTCTTCACCTCCTCCTGGGCTTCCTGCAGCATCCCACCGCACTCCGCGTACTTCTCCTGCAGGTCCCGCAGCTGCGGGGACACGGGCACAGCTCGAGCACGGCCCCGGTGGCAGCGGGGCAGGGCTCTCCACCAGGCCGAGCACCCACGGCTTCCGCCGGGCTCACCTCCATGCGGAGCTGCTGCTGCACCTCCTTCGCCGCGGTCAGGTGCTGCTGGAGCTCCTCCACCTCGGAGCCGTACTGCGGGCAGAAGCGGCAAGGTCAGGGCGCTGTGCCCACCCCCCCTCCCCCCGGCACGGGCAGGGGACCCTCACCGAGCGACACTTCTGCTGCAGGTCCGCGACCTGCGCCAGGAGTTGGGTGATCTCCTCCTCCTGCCGCGCCGCATCCTCTGCTTTGTGCGCCAGCTCCTCCGACAGGTGAACGACCTGCTGGCTCGCTTCGGCTGGGGGAGGGCCGGGGTCCGTCACCGCCGGGGCGCGGTCCCCAGCCCCAGCCCACGCAGCTGGGCAGTGCCTGCTGGACAGTGCCTGCAGACCCCCCCAACGCTACATACAGAACTGCTCCACGCAGTCAATCATCAGCTGCTGCTCCTGGTCCTCGTACTGACAGGTCTCTGTGGCAATGTTGGTGGCCTGGGGAAGAGTGTTGGAGGCGCTGAGCACGACAGGCAGGATCTCCCATCTCCCCCGGGGGCAGCTCGGCTCCCCCCACAGAGAGCAGGGCATAGGTGGGCACTCAGGGGCACCCGCCAGCTGGCTCTGCTCACCTCCATACGGAGCTTCTGGTTCTCCTCCTCCAGGCACTTGAGTTTCTGCTGCAAGGTGTCGTACTGGAAGTACTGCTGCAGGGACAGCGAGGACTCGTGCCGGCGCAGCCTGGAGGTGGCAGGGATGGCGCTGAGCACCCGCAGTGTGGACAGGATAGGGCTGCCCACCCAGACCCCTGCCCACACCCCCAGCTCCCAGGCATTGGCAGCGACCAAGCTCTGTGGGGTTGGACCCACAGCCACCAAGGGAGGGAATGGAGTGTGGCGGTGTTACCCTAGGGATGGTGATGGCTCCTGCCCAATGCCTCTGCCCAGCCCGCAGGAGCTGTTTTTCCCCAGGGGAGTGGTAGGACAGGGACTCTCACTCACGGTGTGGAGGTGGTGGTGGTGGGCTCACTTTCCTCTGTTGTGGTGGTGTAGAAGTGGAGAAGGTCATCTCGCATGGAGACCTCATGGCGCAGCTGCGCAATCTGGAGAGACAAGGTGCTTCAGGACATGGCTAAGGGAACCACAGCTGCCCCCAGGGGGGCACACAGGGGGCCAAGGCCCAGAAATGTGCCCAGAGTTACCTCCTCTTTGGCCAATTCCAGCTGCTCCTCCAGCAGCTCATTGCGCTCTGTCAGGCTCCGGTTCTGCTTCAGTAGGGACTGCCCAATGCGCGCTGCTAGTTCCAAGTCCCGCTCTTTCTGTAAGGGGCAGGTCTGCCTCAGCCAGGACTTGTCTCTTCCCCAGTCCTCACCTCCCGTCTGTCCCCAAGGTCCAACCACACCCCGGCCCTCACACAGGTGGGTGTCTCCAACATACCTCATCCAGCAGGTTGGTGACGGCATCAATGTCATGATAGGTCTTCGTGATCCTGGCCACCCGCTCAGCACACAGGACTGGGGGAGAGGACCAGAAAGTGAACCCTAACACTGCAGGAGCACTGACCCAGGGGCTCAGCACTGTTCCCCCACGGCTGCTTCAGGCTGGTCTCCAAAAAGGACCTTTTCTCTGCTGGGTGACACCTCATGCAGTGCCAGGCAGAGGCAGGCAGGGATCCCCACAGCCATGACAGCATCATGGCAAGCAGGGGGCTCAACCTCACCCCCAACCCTGCCTGCACCTTGGGGTAGCAAGAAAACTGCTGGGCCCCCTCGCTGCCCCCACGACCTCAGCACGGGCACAGTGCCAGCCCCACTGCAGGACTCACGGACAGAAAGGAAGGAAGGAGAAAGGCAGCAGCGGAGACAGAATCAGAGGTGACATCTCCAGCAGAAAGCAGGCTGGAGCTCCAGTATAAATAGCTGTGGGTGGCACCGTGCCGAGCTGGGCTCACAAGCAGCGTCCCCTCCAATCTGTCCCCAGCCCCCTCCCCCAGATCCCCCCCGAGAAGCCAACCCTGCCCTAGTTTCTCTCTGGGGGAGGGGATGCTGCACTCTGCATCCACCCGATGCCCCTCCAGCTGCACAACACAAAGATCCACACAGCAACAGAGGCAGAGGCAGCTGCGGGCAGGACGCTGTGGGAACCGGCAGCTGCCCACCACTCCAACACCACCGCGTCAGGCCGGGCCCAGCTACAGCTCTGCCTCCCCCCACCGCCCTCTGGGTCTCTGGCAGGGAGCGGAGGTGCAAGGATGGAGACTCCGGTCCCCCGGGTACGGATCCTGCCAACTGCGCCCGCAGGAGCCGCTCGGCAGCGCCGGGCACACACCCAGACGGCGGCGCTGGAGCCGTGCTGAGGGAGGGAGCCGGGAGCAGGCGCACAGCCCCGAGCCCTTCCCGCACCCCAGACCCTGCTTACAGCCCGGGACCTGCCTGTACCCCGCACCACACAGCCCTCCTGATGGTCTTTCTGATGCTCCGCTGCCCCGAGGGTGTGTGCCTCAGTTTCCTCTGGCAGAACAGCGCTGGCTGCACTCAGGGCCCCCTCCCGCGTCCCCAGTCGCAGCCACCCCCCAGTGGTGCAGACGGAGTGGGTTAACGGGGGAGCTCAACCACACAAATCCCATTAGGCCTCCCCAGCTGGGGTTGTGTAATGGTGAGTGTGTTGTCATGACAATGCCCCCACTCGCCACCTCGGTCCCGTCCAGCCCTCAGTGCCCCGGGTGCTACACCACACCCCAGCGGGCACGTACCCCAAACACGTCCATGGGAAAAAGGGCCAACCCCAACCCCAGCCACAACCCCCTCTCTGCACCCCGACAGGACCCGTTCCCCGCGGGGGTCCCCAACTGCACCTCGTCAGGCCCCTGAGCCATTAATTGGAAATAATTAGAGCATGAGCATCGCTACGGTTGGAGCGAGCGGCTGGCCCTGGGAGATGGGGGCTGCAGCGCTGGCAAACATGTAAACAAACACCCATCTGCGGGCCCGATCCGGCGGGTGCGGAAGGGGAGAACCCCCGTTCCCACGGGAGGAAGGACGCCCTTCCCCACGGGCACACGCAAACCCGGTGGGACCCCTGGCCCCGTCCGTCCGCCCTCTCCCCTCCACTCCCGGTGCGGGGACAGGTCTCCATAGGGTCGGGGTGACCCTGGGGGTCCCCAAGGACCGGACGGCGGCAACCCTGGGCCAGAGAGCGGCGAGAGGGACGGGGGTTGCGGGAACGCACAGGTGGGGAGCAGACGGCACCTCCCGAGGGGAGAACCCTGCCCTGACTGCTCCGAACCAGCCCCGGCCCCGGGGAGACCCCGGCCCTGACTGCTCCGAACCAGCCCCGGCCCCGGGGAGCCCCCGGCCCTGACTGCTCCGAACCAGCCCCGGCCCCGGGGAGCCCCCGGCCCTGACTGCTCCGAACCAGCCCCGGCCCCGGGGAGCCCCCGGCCCTGACTGCTCCGAACCAGCCCCGGCCCCGGGGAGCCCCCGGCCCTGACTGCTCCGAACCAGCCCCGGCCCCGGGGAGCCCCCGGCCCTGACTGCTCCGAACCAGCCCCGGCCCCGGGGAGCCCCCGGCCCTGACTGCTCCGAACCAGCCCCGGCCCCGGGGAGCCCCCGGCCCTGACTGCTCCGAACCAGCCCCGGCCCCGGGGAGCCCCCGGCCCTGACTGCTCCGAACCAGCCCCGGCCCCGGGGAGCCCCCGGCCCTGACTGCTCCGAACCAGCCCCGGCCCCGGGGAGACCCCGGCCCTGACTGTTCCGAACCAGCCCCGGCCCTGGGGAGACCCCCGTCCCCGCCGCTGCGGACCAGCCCCGGGGGGAGCCCAGCCCTACTGCAGCCGCATCCCCATCCCCGGGGCGGGACCGCCCGGGCCGCCCTCACCTTCCTCCAGCTCCCGGGCGATGGGGTCCGCACCGCCGCCGCGCTCCGCGTTCCCGTTCAACTCGTCGTAGGCGGCAGGGCTGCTCCAGATCTCCATCGCACCGAGCCCACCGCAGCCGCCCAGCCCGCTGTGCCCACCCTGCCGTGCCCAGCCCAGCCCCGTCACGCTGAGCGGAGCCGCTGCGGCCGCTCCCGGCCCTATTTATAGGGTCGCTCCGTCCGCGCGCACCTGCCCGGCGCATCCCCCAGCGGCGGGGCCGCGGTGGAGCCGGGACGGGGGCGGGGCCGGGCGGGAGCGGGTCGGGGGGTGCCAGAGGCTGCCCGGGAGTGCCCATTCCCCCCCTCGGTGCCCATCAAGCACCCTAAGACCGGGCTCTTTGTTGGGGCACCCACCAGGACAGTCTTGACTCAGCACCGGTTCTGTGTCCCACCTCTGGTCCCAGCGCATAGACACGGGGGGTCTGGGCACACGGGCCCCCATGGGTGGTGATGAGTGCCGAGGGGACACTGAGGGTTGACGCTATGGGTCATGCACAGACAGCAGCTTCTGCCCCTTGGGAAGGACACGGAGAGGTTTTGGGCCCTTCATGCAAAGCCGTGACTGTGCAGGGCTGGGGTCGCCCTGAGGGTCAGGGTACACTTTTCTGGCCAGCCCTGCTCTGCGACTCCAGGTCTGGTCCCCTTGTCATCACTGAGATCACAAACCCGGCACATGCAGTTCCCATTGCAGTGCTGGGACCTGCCAGGTCCCTGAACAGGGAAAGAGCTTTTCCATCCCACTCCAACCTCCCCATTCACCACCCCAGCTCCGAGCATGGGCTGGCATGAGCCTGGCTCCCTCTGTGCCCCACCCAGAATGCCCCACGCGCCCTGGCTGGCACCCTCAGGTCCCCACAACCACACTGGTGCAGAAGTAGCACAGAAGCAGGAAAACTGAATAAATCATGGTGCGCTGAATTATGGAGGAGCTGGCAAGCACGTAGCACAAGCCGCGTGGGCGTGATGCTGGTAATGCCAACGTGCTCTGTCCTCATCACCTGCCCCAATGCCCTTCCTTGTTACCACCCAAATAATCAGTGAATGGATGCAGCTGAAACTGCCCCTCACCATCCTACACCTTTGCCTGCTCAATTCCTACCCATTGGGATCCTGACCCCAACCACATCCTGCTGTAACCACCAGCCCCCTGCGGAGTGGGGACTGGAGCAGGGGCCCTCAGTCCCAGCCTCTCCCTCCTCCTGGCACTGGTGTTTCCCCTGATAAGGTCTGGGACACAGCCAGCACCATCAACTGGGCACCCACTCCCCAAGGACCCCAAGGACTCAAGCACGCATCTCAGCACAACAGGCAGGAGCAGCTTCTTCCTAATCCCCTTCCCCAGGATTTGCTCCTCTGGGCAGGTTCCCTATGCCTGCGCAAGCAGATTAAAGGGGGCTATTTCTGATGGCAGCTTAAAGGTTTGGGTAAAGGAATGACGCCATGGGCTCCCTCCACACCAGCACATGCCAGCGGCACTGGAGGCCTGAGTATCTGTGCCCTGCAGGAGTCTGGGACCGAGAACCACAGACCCCAAGGAGCAGGGATGGCGTGCTGGGGTCCTGTGGTGCTGGGTGGTCCCAGCCCTATGGCACAGACAGGGTTTGGGGCTCAATCCCTTGTACTGTCACTGCAGAGGGCGATGCTAATGGTGGGGAGCGTACCCCCCGACCTGCTGAACAGAGAGGGGAGCAGCCAGATAGGGAAGGCTGCAAGCATAGACAAGGCATGGTGAGGATTCACCCCCAGCCCAGCCTGGCATGAGCAGGTGGGTGGAGGCCTCAGGCCCATCTGTCTCCCACTGCCCCACATCCATCCCCCAGCTCCTCGCTCTAATCCTGTCCCCGACACTCAGGGCAGAGGCAGAAACAAAGCAGAGATAATCCGTCTGTGCCCCCCGCTGAACCCCGACCTCATGCCAAGGATGGGCCATGTCAGTGCCATGGGCATCGCCCCTGCCCAGCCATGGGGGCTGCAGGGGTCTTCCCCTGGGATTCCCACAGCTCTGGGGGCTTCAGTGGCAGCAGGGGCTCTGTGCCCCACTCCAGACTGTCACATTTGGGTGAGCAGCAGTGCTGGGATTCACTATTCACTGGCAAACCTTCTGCCAACCCCACCAGTGTCCCACCGCTGCGAGCACAGCACAGCACAGGGGAGCAAGGACAATCAGGGGTCCCAGGAAATGATGGGGGCTCTCTCCCAACTTCCGGCTTGGCTCAGCAGAAGCTGCTCCCAGAATTAGCCCGGGATGTTCTGGGTGAGGAAATCCAGCCCGTCAATCCCCTTAGCAGTGATTAGCTCCCAGGCTGTCCTCACCATCACAACCCTGTGCAGACACTGCGACCTGCGCCCACCACCCTCACCAACCCCGCCGCCCTCATAGCCCACGGGCACTCACGGAAATACTGCAGGGTCTCTTCTATCTGCTGGGGGGTGAGGGGGGNGTGGTCGTAGCCAAAGACGGTGTCAGCCCGCAGCGTGTAGCGGGGCAGATGCTCGCCCAGCAGGCTGATGAGCTCCACCTCGGGGACATCCTGGCTGCACAGCTCTGGGACAGAGGGACGTGGTGTCAGCCCGGAGTGGGGGGCACGTGGATGGAGTGGGCAGCACAGGGTTTGGGGCAGGCGAGCACCTCCTGCACCCCTTAGCCCACTCCGTCCCCTCGGGGTTTGGGACTGGTGCCATCAGCTGGGTCTGTCTCCATAGCCACTCGTGTGGGCATTGGGGGGCCCCCCGCAGGGTGGCACTCAGGGACCCTTGCCCCAGCTCTGCCCTGCTCCCCCCTCGTGGCCCCGCTGTCTGCGGACAGGGTCCTGCTGCCATCTCCTGGCCACGCTCTGCCCGGCCGAGCGGCGCTGGGGACAGCGGGCGTGGGATGCAGCGTGGGGTGAAGGATGCCGGGACAGTGGTCCATCCCTGGACACAGAATGGGAACAGCCCCAGGCAGACCCAGGTCCTCACCCCTCTTACCCCAGTTCCCCCAAGCGACCCACTGGCACCCCCAACTCTACCCACCGGTGATGGTCGCAGCATCGCGGTGTGTGCCCTTGTCTGACCCGGGGGAGGCTGGGTTGGCCTGGGGACAGGCAGTGACAGGTGAGTCCGGACTGGGCTGGAGGTGGCAGGTGGGTGGGCTCTGGCTGGGGAGGGTCTCTCGTGGGACCGGGGTGTCCAGTTTGGCTAACGTTATGTAGGGGCCTGGTTGCCATGGGGAGAAGCACCGTCCACCCTGGCTCCCTGGAGCGGCGCTGGTGGGCAGCAGAGTCCCTTCTCCGGCCCCTGTCTGGGGAGAAGGAGCTGTTCAGGTGATGCTTTAGGGACCAGGGACACATCCTGAGCCCCCATATACCCCAGCATGCTGCCGTAAGACAGATACCGTCCTGGAGGCAACGTCAGCCAGGCCTGGGGCTGGACGGCATAGCCAGGGCTCAGGTGTCCCTGCTCCCTGCTGTTGGGACAGGGGGGCTGTGGGGACAGACCTGCCCCCAATTCCACCCCTGAATATGGGGCAGGTTATGGGGCAGGTTTGGCAGAGGCAAGGGGTCAGCGTACCTGCTCTGCGGTGGCCGCTACGTGACGCAGGGGGCTCAGCACCAAAGCAGCGCCAGTGCCGGACAGGACGGGACCTTGCCCCACCACGGGGTCCCTGCTCGGTCCCTGCCTGTGGAGCGAACAGGGAAGGAGCTGTCGAGCTGCCCGGCAGTGGGCAGGCACGGCAGTGGTGCCAGGAAAGCCCTAGGGAGCTCCACCTCGAAGAGCAAAGTCCATCTGTGAACCTCCATCCTGTCGGCACCAGGATGCAGAGCAGGGAGCTGCCGTGTGGAGCAGGGCAGGGCTGGATGGCGTCTGCGGGTGCCCCATACCAGCCATAAACACATCATGAGACAGGCCATAAGTCCAGCATGTCCTTGCTCTCCTGCCACCTCCAGTGGCTCTGGCTCGGACTGCAGCCACTGCTAGCACTGCTGCCCCTCGGCCCTGAGGGGCAGGAGCCTCTGCGCAAGCCCCCTGCCCCATCTCCACCCCCGCTCCCACCTCCACCGTTGTGAGGGCTGTGGCCCCTGCTTCCTGGCTGCAGGTTCATGCGAGGGCATTGCTGCCCTCTCTCCTGGCCTGTTCTCAGGGTCACTGCCACATGCACAGCACCCAGACCAGGCCACCCTGCACCCCCCTGGCAGACAGGGGCAGCACAAGGCAACATGCAGACCCCCAAAGCACACCGACAGCCCTCCCCCATCCTCTGCCCCATGGCACTGGGACAGCCAAACCTCGGATCCCAATCCTGCCCAGAGAACAGCTCCCCAGCCCCAAGCCCTCAGACCCTCTTCTCCCCAGAGAAGGATAGGGACCCACCGTGTGGAGGTGCTGCTCTGCCGCTGGCTCCGGGGAGGGAGCCCGGCCAGTGAGTCAGCTCAGCCGGGACTGCCAGAGCCCTGCGTCTGCTTTTGGCCCAGCTCCTGCACGTACAGTCAACTCTCCCCGGGGAACCTTGTTCAGACACGTGCAAGCAGCTCCCATCGCTCGCTGCTCCCATCGCCCCCTGCTCTCATTGACCCCGGACCCCACTGTCCCCCCTCCACCAGCGTTGGGCAGCCGATGAGCCGGGGACCTGCCCCGCGGGAGCTGGGCGAGAGCAGGTCGGTGCTCCCGGGCTCTGATGGGACATGGGCCAGCGGAGCAAGGTCCCGGCTCAGTCCGCCCCAGGTACCTGTGCAGACTCGCGCCTGCTGCTCCCTGCCCTGCCCGATGCCGTCCTGCAGCTCCTGCCTGGGCACCTCCCGGGGAGGAGCCGAGCGCCGTGAGAAGGGGAGAGGCAAATTCTTCGGGGGCTTCGGCAGCTGCCGTCTGTGACAACGCCAGGGGACCGGTGGGGACCGGCTGGGCACGGCCCGGGGCTCGCCCGCGGGAGCTGCCCGGGGATTTGGAGTGCCCGAAGGCAGCCTGGGGGTACATGGAACACCGTGAGAACCGGAGGCACAGCGCACCCGGTGACGGGGACACCGCGGGAGCCGAGGGCTCGGTGCACCCGGGAGTGCGGGAGATGCTGGGTTTGGCTGCAGCGGGCGCTCCTGGGGCGGGAGGTCCGACCACAAGCTGGGCGCTGCTCCCGGCGCGGATGCGGCGACCTCGGACGTCGCTCCCGGGCCCCGCCGATAAGGAAAGCCGCTCTCCGGCAGGTGCGGAGCGCGGCCGAGAATGCTGGGACCCGTAGTCCATTCCGCCACTCCCGGAACCCACCCGGGGACGCCCACCTGGGGACCCCGCAAGCAGCTCTGGTTGCTCTGGTCCAGGTGTCCTCTGGCTCCACTTCCCCCCAAAATCCTGGGATCTCGGGACGTGCATTCCTGCCGCAACGTGTGGCGGGGGGTTCACCCCTGCCCATGGCTCCAGGCTGGCCGCAGAACCCAACCCCCCCTAGGGCAGATGTTCTGAGACTTCTTCAGACTTGCTGGCACTTCGGGGACAGCCAGATGTGACAGCAGGAACACCCCTGCAACTCGCAGCAGGGCTGACTGGGAGCCACAAGGTGGGGTCCAGGCTCAGCACAGCCAAGCCCCGACCCCAGGCACAGAGGGCTGGAGCCAAGGCTTGTCACTGTCTCCTGCTCTGGCAGAGGCCGTGGCAGGCCAAGGGCTGTCTGGCCCCAGCCTCATCCCACGAGCCACCCCATCCCCATTGCCCTCGGGAAATTTGCCGGGTTCTGCTGGGACTGCCCGGAAAGCAGCTGTTGTTTTGCTCCTCGCTGGTCCTGGCATGGGCTGCGGCAGGAAGCAGATCCATTTCCCTGAGCACTGGGGTTGGCTGCGGCCACAGCGCTGAGCTCAGGCAGGATGTTCCCCCCAGTCCCACTTCCCAGACCAGCTCCTGCTGCTTTGTCCCTGCTTGCTCCTGTCCCGAGAATGGCACATGAACTTCGGTGTCCTGCCGTGCTCTGTGGCAAGCCTGGGCCCACGGCCAGGCAAAGCAGGTGCCAAGCGTGGGAATGAGTTCACCGAGATCACTCTGCCCCATGGAGGGACTCACTGTGGGCTCACAGAGGGCGATGGCTGCTTCCCCTGGCTGCCCCAAGGGACTGTCCCCAGCTGACAGAAGAACAGGCTCAGGGCAGCACGGGGCTGCAGGGGTTATTTTATTCTTTGCTTTGGTCTATACAAAAACAACTTACAGAAATAATAAAATCTTCCATTCCTGACCCACACTCCAGTAACTGTCCATCCCTTTCCAGCTGGAGTGTTCAAACACCATCAGATCTAAAGCCTCTTTAAAAAATGCGTTAGATAAGGGAGGAGGGGACGGAAACACACCACTCACCAAAGAGAGGGGAAATGGGTTAAAATGTGCAACAAAGATCGGTACAAGGACACAGTTCCTAATGCTGGAGTCACTCCTCTATGGGGACTGGCAGGACAGGGACACGAAGTCAGCTCCCAGTGGCTGATGGGAAAGAATTAAACCTCAGACACCCTGAAGGTCCTGGGACACAGACCCTTTGTTTTCAGCAAACTCTGGATTGGCCTGATTCAGTTGGAGTTCGCAGGAAGCAAAGGGTTTTTCCATGTCAGATTCCTTTCCTAAAACACTAACACGCGGAACGAATCATGGGGAAGTTAGAAAGCACAAACTTAAAGACGGCAAAAGCTGTTGGCACCATATTAAAAATAAAAAAGAAATATATATTCATAGAAAAGACTATTTTGCCAATGAAAGATCACTAACGGTGCAGGGTTTGTGTTTTAAAGCTTCAGAAACAGTATCCTTGGATGCTGGATGTGGCAGTAGGTGCTCGAAGCAGTCCCAGGAGGAAGGACCTTCTCCACAGACCCACAGCGAAGAAAACAAATCGAAAAATAAAACCTCTCGTGGGAATGGAAAAGTTTTGTCTTCTCAGGCACTTCTGTCTCCCAAGTCCTTCTCATGAATGCTCAGCTCTGGGGCCACCCTCCTCTGCATGGAGAGAACACCTGCAGCGGCAGAGAACTCCTGTCATCCACCAAGTGGGGATTTGGGAGGGGACCAGAGCCTGGAACCCCCCGAGTCCACAGGTGATGGGGACATTGACGCATGGCAGCGCTAGGGACCCGTGGTGGCACCAGGGACCCCTCAGCATGCCAAGTGCCATCAGCCAGCTCTGCCTCCCCCAGCCGCCCGTCCCACCCAGGGCTGAGCCCGCGTCCCGGCCACACCGGCAGGTACCTGGTGCGGGGCTGCTGGCAGGTTAGGCGAGCATGTGGTCAGCGAAGGGCGCTCGGACGCCGTCGCTGTAGGCATCCATGGGGTAGTCCCCATCCATGTCCATGTGCATGTCGATGGGGTCCAGGGGGATGTCACCCGAGTACATGGGGCGGTAACCAGGGTCCAGCTCTGCAGGGAAGGGATGTGGCAACCTCAGCTCCCATCGGCCAGACTTCTCCAGATCTCCGCCACCTCCTTGTCCCCCCGCCCGGGGCAGCATGAGACACATAGTGCTGCAAAGGGAACCCACCACCCCCTAGCCCAAGCTGTGTGTGCTCCCTGGGAGCTGAGCAAACCACTGTGCACCCCCAATCCCCAGCAGACTGGACTGACACTTGACTCACAGCCACCTGAAAAAGGTTTTAAAACCATCTTGGCTTGGTGACATGAGGCAACTGCCGCCCCAGAACCCAGCCCACAGCCCACAGGGACTCTGCGGGGAGGGCTGCTGCCATACTCACCATCTGAGTAGGGCTCGTTGATGGGGATCATGCTCTGAGCCTACGGAAGAAGGTGGCACAATTGAAGGGATTCATGCTCACGATGCTCAGGGGCCATGTGGTGGCAAGCCCTGTCCCAGGCCGTGGGTGCCATGACCCAGGAGCTGAGGCCACAGCCCATCCACCTCCCTCCTCCCACTGTTTGCCAGTTCCTACTGTCTGAGCTCTGCTTGGAGGTGCTGGCAACAGCTTTTGGAAGCAGGATGGGACCACCCCCTGAGGCCCTGATTTCCCCAGGGAAAAGAGCTTGCTGGGATGCTCACCGCTTCCCAGGCTGCCGGGTCGTGCTTGAAGAGGGAGTTGGTGAGCTCCACGGAGACACGTTTCCTGTAGTCAGGATTCTTGTCCTCCGAGATGCGGAACAGCACAGCAGCTGCATAGGTGGCTGTAGGGAGGGGAAGCAGCCTCAGCTCCTGCTGCCATGCAGCAGCAGAGACCCAGAATCCCCAGCTGGGACAGTGCCAGGAGAGTCCCCAGCACAGCCCCTGGCATGGCAGCGCTGACCTGTCCCCTCATTCCGGGAGTGCAGCAGCTCCATCAGCGGAGCCGAGGCCCCCTCGGCATCGATGGCATCTGCTGCCTCCTTGTCCTGGGCCAGCTCGCACAGCACGCCGGCTGCCACGCGCTGGATGTTCTCCACCGGTGAGTACAGGAGCTGTCAGGAGAGATCAGCAGCGGTGAGAAGCAGCTAGTAAGGAGTCCCTGTGCTCTGGGCGTGTCCTGATGCACAGGGCCATCAGCCCAGGGCGGCAGCTCCCTGTGCAGGCTGGCCAGGAGGTGCAGCCCCTGTGTCCCCACAGCCCTGACCTGCACGAAGAGAGGGATGGTGTTGAGGCGGAAGATCTCCATGCGGTTCATGGGGTCCCGGGCCAGGATGTGCAGTGCCCCTGTGCAACCCTCCACGATCTCTTCCATCTTCACTCCATCCTGCCAGGGAACAAGAGTTCAGCCAGGGCCCCCACACGCTGGGGCACAGCCAACTGAAGTGTGGGCACAGGGTACCCCCAGGGACAGGCTGGGTTTTGGGGTGCCAGGCTGTGCCAGGAGGACACACAGGTGGGGACTCACCGTGTAGGGCTGTTGTGTGCCAGCGGCCACGTGTCGTTGGGCGTCCTGGTGAGCCTTGACCAGCAGCTGGACCAGGCGGGGGATGACGGCAGCCTCCTGCAGAGGGGCATGGTTGGCCGGGCACAGGGCCAGGTTGCGGATCAGGCCTATGGTAGCCTGGAGGAGAGGAGGAGGAAGGAGAGATTTGTCTCAGTGGTGGATCAGAACAGCCTGTGTTCCCCAAGAGACCCAGGGGTGGGACCCCTCCCCTCTGTCCCACCCCATCCCCTCTGTGGTGCAGGCTGAGTCAGCTTTCCCCCTGCACTGGAATCATCCCCTCCCTAGGCTGAGTTTCGATTCCAATGAGCAGCAGGCACGAGTCACTTCCTTCATCAGCTGCTGCCAAGGACACGACCCAACAGGAGCAGGGCTGTGGCAGCAGCAGCCACCATCACTCCGTGCATGGCACCCCCTCAGCAGCCCATCCCACCACAGAGCAGCAGTGGGGGCTCGCTCCAGCCCAGGCACTGGCCTCCTCTAGCCCCCAACACCCCTCGGGCCCCTTACCTTAACCAGTGGCCACTGGTTGGGCTGGTTGAGGAGCTTGACAATGGCGGGGATGCCGTAGTTGAGCCGCACCGAGTTCTGCGCCATTTCGGCCTCGGGGTGCCGGCTGGTGAGGTGCCGCAGGGCGCACACGGCCGGCTCGGTGATGTCCTCCTTGTCGCCTGCCCGCAGGATCGTGTGGATCAGGGCCTCCACCCCGTTTGACTGCGTCACCAGTGTCTTGTTCTTGCTGTTGTTGCAGGTCAGGTTGGAGAGGGTGCCAGTGGCACAGGTCAGCACGTTCACATCATCAGAGCTCAGCTGGTTCACCAGGATCTTGAGGACACCGTCCAGGCCCTCCTGCAGGAGTGGGAATGGGAGGTGGGAGCAGCACACACAGCCAGACCTGAGTTACAGCCCTGCATGCGGCCCCACTTGCCCCCAGCAGGCAAAGATGGGGGAGCCACAGTGTTCCTGACTCCCACACAGCTCCTTTTCCATCCCCCCACAGCTCCTTTTCCATCCCCCACGGCTGGAGCTGCTCCTTCAATGTGAGCCCCAGCCACTCTGACATGTGCAGTTTCACTCAAGAGTTTAATGTCTCCAGCAGCTCTTCCCTGGCGGAATCACACTCCCAATGCCCTGCCAGCACTCCTCACATGGTGACAGAGTGACCCTGGTCCTGGCCATGCTGGCCAGCAGCCAGCAGAGGGACAGGAAGGAGTTAAAGCACCACGGCCACGTCCTCCTTCAACCCTTCAGTCATCAGAGCCAAGGATGGTTCTGTGACAGCCAAAATAGTTTCCAGGCTGCATCAGAGCTAATCCATATGGAGTGGCCCCAGCAGATGGGAAAACTCATCAGGAGGCAGCAAGTGCTGGGAGAGCAGGCCCAGAGGAGGGCTGGGGTCACCTCTGCACTGGCTGCGGGGCACAACGGCCTTGGCAGCAGCTCTGCCGGCAGCTCCCACAGGAGCCGGGCAGGCGGCCAGCCCAGGACAGGCTGACGGAACTCCCGAGCCAGAGCAAACCCCAGTGACACCCGCTGAGTGACCGCGGTGGCCTCGGCTCCACACTGGGGACACGCAGGAGCGCTGGCAGCCAGCTGGCATGGGCAGGGCCACGGGCAGTGAGCAGCTCCCCGCGATGCAGGCAAGCCCTGCTGCAGGGTAAGTTGGGCACAGCGGGGCATACCCTCACCCTGCCAGGCACACAGAACAGGGAACGTGAGGCTTTGGACTCAGCCTGGCACGAGCAGCCCAGCACCCGGCATGGACACAGCTCTGAAATGCGGTGCTGAAGCACAGCCAGGGGTCCTGCAGACTCACCTGCTTGGTTGCCACGTCAGAGAGGTTCCGCAGGGTCCAGAGGCAGTTCTGGACCAGCCTGGGGCTGGAGCTGGTCAGGTGCTTGCCCAGTGCCTGCATGCCACCTGCAGGGAAGGGAACAGCCCTGTGAGCACCCTCAGCCATCCCAGGAGTGAGTGACAGCAGCGCTGCGTGGGCTGGGCAGCACCAGCCGATGCTCCTGTACACAGAGCAGCTTCATGGCTCAGCATAGGCCAAACGTGGTGTGGGAAGAGCTCTCGGACAGCCAGGCTGGATCCTGCCCACACACAGTGCCAGGAACACGCCTCAGTAGCCTTCACAGCAGGAATCCAGGCCAGCACAGGTGGCTTCACCTGGCTGTGCCAGACATCTGCCTCTCCCACAGACACGTGGCAGGACACATCCTCAGCCGCATCACCCTGACACCACCACCATCCTCCTCCTGTGGCTCTGCCGCAGACCCCAGCCCCTCTTACCAGCCTCAACGATGGCAGGTTTGTTGCTGGGACACACCGACAGCACCTTGAGCACACGGCTTGTGGTCCAGAGCAGCTTCTCATAGTTGTAGCTGCGCATGATCTGCACCAGGGCCTGGGGTCCTCCGTTGGCCAAAATAATCAGCTGCAAGACAGAATCCCAGAATGGGTTTGGTCAGAAGGGACCTTAAAGACAATCCAGTTCCACCCTCCACCACAGACTGCAACACAGAATCCCAGAATGGGTTCGGTTGGAAGGGACCTTAAAGACCATCCAGTTCCACCCTCCACCACAGGCTGCAACACATTCCACCAGACGGGGTTGCTCCAAGCCCTGTCCAACCTGACCTTAAAGACTTCCAGGGATGGGGCATTGAGAATGGAGGGCTGAGGTATGTGGCAACCCTGGGCTGCTGGGACCCCACCTCCAGATTCTCCAGCTCATGCCAGAACACAAGCCAGGCAGGAGCTCCAACCCCTCGGCATACCTGCCAGAGACACGAGATGGTGGGGTCTCCACTGCTGCCTCCTGGTCTTCCATCTGCAAGGTGCAAGGCTGGACAACCACCCCCCTCCTTCCCTCCCCATGTCACAGTCAGTCTGGGATCCCCATCCCACCTTGCTCTCCTGGTTCCCGTAGGCCAGAAGCTGGAGGCAGTCTGTGGTGATGGCCAGGAACTTGGGGTTGTTCTTGTTCAGCAGGGGAACCATCTTCTGCAGCCCATCGGCCAAACGCACGGCCATCTTGGCCCCCTCCTGGTACAGCAGCAGGTTGTGCAGGGTGGTGATGGCGTAGAAGAGAACCGACTCAACGGGCGAGCTGTGGGCAGGCAGCACACACTACGTCAGTGCAGGAGCTCCACCATGCTCACCGGGCTCCAGCGGAGCCCCCGGGGCTGCCCTGAGCCCAGCACCCACCAGCACCCTTCAGCAAGGCCCTGTGCAAGCCCACCGTGCTGCATGGCCCCAGGGAAGGGATACCTCGGAGCCCGAGCCCCATCTCTGTGGTCAGGGCAGTGGGGCTGGGGTATCCACTCTCCTCCTCCTGCCCCCATGCAGGCTACATACACAGCAAACCCCAGGGGCATTCACAGGCTCACAGTCTCCCACTCTGTTGTTTCGGTGAGCAGGAGGAGCCGCATTGAAGGCAGCATGAGCCCTCCCTTCCTCTGCCCCCAGCCCAGGAGGGGCTGCCAGGCTCTGCCATCCCCTCTGGAGTGATCACCACTGCATACCTCAGCATCCTGACGAGGGCTGGGATGCCACCAGACTTGAAGATGGAGAGCAGGCCCTCGCGGTGGTGCGAGAGGTTGTGCAGGATGCTGGTGGTGCAGCGGGCGGTGTCCAGGTCGCTGGTGCTCTGCATGGTGCGCACCACGGCCGCCACGATCTGCGGCGACTGCATCAGCGCGCGGCGCGACGCCTCCTTCTTGGAGAGCTGGTTGACGATCATGGCTGCCTTGCTGACAACCACCTGGGGGGAGAGGAGCCAGCGTGTGAGAAGGGGCCCCGCAGCAAGGACAGGCTGCGAGGTGACACGGGTGGGCAGAGGCAGGCTAAGTCCTGGTGCAGGGCAAAGGCAACAGAGGAGTTTGGCCAAGAGGAAGGAGACAGACATGGCCACAGAGCCTCACAGGGATGGGAGCCCATCTGTGCAGCAGGTGAAAGCCCAGAGATACACAGAGTAGACGGTTCCTTACCGGGTCCTCATCGTTGAGCAGCTTGGTGAGCTCTGGGATGGCACGTGTGGCCAGCTCGGCGTCATCCTGGTAGTTGATGAGGTGCACGATGGCCGACTTCAGCATCTGGGAGGGCTCTGCCAGGCGCTGCACATTGGTCTGCTGCCCCTCCAGCTGGGTGGTGATGAGGAGCGAGCGGTCCTCCACCGTCTCGGGGTACATGGCAGCCCGGACGCGCTGGGCACGGGTCATGGCCAGCTGAGCCTCCATGTCCGCTGTGGGGGGGAACAAGGAGGCAGCGTTAGATTCAGGCTCTCTCCAAGGAGTGCTCTCAGCCCTGCTTCCCAATCCCAACTAGATGAGCAAGAGCTTAGCGCAGTGACACCGGCCACGTCAGCAGTCCCGGCACGCTCTGCACAGAGCCGGAGCTTCAAAGCGTAAACAGATACAGCGGCACAGAGATAAGACAACACTCAATTAGGCAGCATGATGAGGCAGTTGTCACACAAGGCCCATTAATTAAAAAATTAAGGATATTTGCAACTTGGGACCAGCTGGCACTGGAAAAAAGGAGGACACTAAGGCCTTCCCCATTGAGGATGCTGAGGTGTGATACTGCAGTAGCCACCCATGGTCCTGACCTTTGTGGCACAGGGACCGTAGAGAGGCTTGGTGGGGCGCTCTGATCTCCACAGGAGCTGGCAAACAAACCTTCCAGGACCCATTGCTGACAGTGAACTGCAGAGGCAAGCAGAGCAAACCAGCCCCCTTTGAGGGGATAAAGCGGGGGGAAGCATCTCCTTCACTCCAGGATGTGGCTCTGTGTTGCCCTCGCCTCAGCAGGAGAAGCCATGGCGGTGGCACAGAGTTACTGCGCACGCTGGCAGCTCTGTCAGCCGTGCTGGGACAGGTTTCCCAGCGGGCAGACAGGCAGTAGAGCAGGTGGCAAATCCATGGGCTGGGATCAGCTGTTCCCATCTCAAGCCAACCCGCTGGCGCGCTCGGATGTGCGCGCAGCTCAGCACCAGCGCGGGCTGGCTGCCTGCCACCCCCACGCGAGAGCCTCTCGGCGCTGGGAAGGAGGACAGGAGGGAGCATATTTTAGGCAGCAACAACTCCCGGGGTGTGGAAGCCAGCATGGAGGAGTGCCCAGAAGCAGCATGGCTACGGGGGAGGAAGAGGAAGGCAGGAGCTGAGCAGCTGAGCCCACGGATGTGCCGAGCCCCTTACCTTGCGCTTGGCTCTGGCCCTGGCTCCCTCCCTGGCAGTAGCTCGTGGTGGTCGTCTTCTTGATGGTGTACTGCTTCCCATACACCTCGTCATCATCCCCGAGGCACTTGCTGCTGACAGAGGGCACCTGCGTGTTGACGCCGGAGTGGATTCCAGAGTCGTAGGTGTAGGTCTGCTGCCACTCTGTCACCTTGATTGGCTGCTCCATCATGTTCATCACCTCCATGGCTGCTCTGCGGGGTGGGGAGGGGAGAGGTTACACCTCCACAAGAGCCCAGGTTGCCACAGGACCCTCCTGCCCCTCTCCTGCCCCTGAACGGTGTAGCAGACCCCCGGTGCAGCAGCCGGCCCCTGTGCAGCCCATGAGCAGATGGAGCCGATCCCTATCTGCCCTCCTCCCCCACGGCAGATGAAAGGAGGCACCGGGATGACGAACCCAAAGCTCAGCACTTTGTTGCTCGTGTTCAGACTTGAACCGCGGCTGCGTCTCACAACGCTGTGTCTCACAACACCGTGTCTCACCGCTGCCACGGCCAAGGTGTGGGCAGGCTCTGCCCAGCGCAGTGGGACACCACAGCCAGACCCCCAGCTCCCCCGGCTGCCCAGGAGCTTCTTTAAGCCCCCTTTCCAGAGACAGGAACTGCAAAGAGCTGGGGGCATGCCAGAAGCTCCAAGCTCCACATAGCTGGAGCTCCAAGCATAAAATGAACCTTTTTAGAAGGTTCCTGGGACACTCCTAAAGTGCCTAAAAATAAGCAGGCAAAGCCACTGGCTTGGCTGTCTCACGGGTGCTCAGCACCACAGGCGCCCACGGCGTGGTCTGGGGCTGGGTGCTCCCCACTCAGTGCCCGGACAGGGCTGCCCGGCACATCCCAACACTCAGGACAAACCAGCCAAGGCTGCTGGGAGCAGGGCTGGGCTTTCCTTGTCTGTAATTTGGGGATACAAGGGGGAGGGACGATGGCTCACGGATTAATGCCTGAGCTCACTCAGGGCTGTGAGTCACCAGCCCTGCATCCAGGCCCCCGGCACGGCCAGGAGGGATGGAGGCAGGCAGGGAGGGAGGGGTGGAGGCAGCCAAGGAGGGAGGGGTGGAGACAGCGCCCGCCCAGCCCTCCTCTGACCCATCAGCCAGGCACCCGCCGGGATTCCTATCCCTTCCCGGCCGCGCAGGAGTGCGATGAGTCAGAGTTTCAGAGGCGATAAGCAGCGAAGGGAGCAGCTGCCGCCCGGCATACCTGGGCGCAGCAGCACCCACTTCCAAACAGCTTAATTACCACCTGCACCGGCCCCGATTCCTGCGCCGGGCTGGACCGGGGCGGCCGCGCACCCCTGGCTCCGCTCCAGCCGCCGGCACAGCGCAGGACCCGCAGTGACCAGCCGNGCCCCCCGCCAGGCCGGCGGCTGAGTCAGGGCGTCGGGTGGTGGCCGAGGACGCGGCTCCGTGGGGCGTCCCGGCAGGGCACGGCGCGCACGGGCTTGGCGCGGCTCGTCCCACCGCTGCCGGCTGTTCCGAAGGAGCGGCTGAGCCCTCGCCAGCTGCACAGGCCGGCGATCGCAGGGAGGAATCCCAAGCCCTCATTCGCGGGGGCAGCGGCAGATGGGGAGCAGGAGCCCCGCCACGCTTGTTCCCCCCGGCTGGGCGCATCCTGCAACACCCCGCGTCCAGCCCCAGCCGCCTTCCCGGAGCCGCGGCAGGGCGCTGCTCCTGCCAATCCAATATTTTTTGAGCTGTCAAGCAGCACTGGCAGACTCAGAGCAGCTGTGCATAATGCACAGTGGTCAGGCAATGGAAGGACCCGCTAATGGAGGGCGGCGGGGGCAGAGCCTTCCCACGGCGGGTGGGAGCTGGGGTGTCTGAGCAGTGGGGCAGGACAGTGTGTGACACATGGTGCCAGGGGCGAGAGGAGAGGCAGCTCTGCTCCCCACCCCGCGTCGCAACAGGGATGGGCCGTGAGAGCCCCAGTGCTGAGCTGGGAGTGCCGCGGTACCACACACCCGCATTTGTGAGCTGCTGCGTTGGTATTTGGGAGGTCAAGTCCTTCAGCTGGGCCATCTTGGACCCCGTGGCAGAGTCTCCAGACTGTGTCGGGAAGCTCTGGAGAAGCAATAATCCCACCTTAAGGAAATGTGGAAGTGGTAAGCGGGAGAGCACTCTGTGGTGCCGGCAGGGCACATCACCATGGTGCAGGAGCTGGGTGAGCTGTCACCCGTCCCAGCTGGCATGCAGAGCCACAGCAGCAGGGTTCCAACACCCCAGGCAAACACTGGAAAGCTGCCCTGGACAAGGTGAGCAGAGGGAGAGCAAAGCTGAGGGAGAAAAGATCACATGACCCAGGGCGAGGGCAGGGATCCCAGGCAGCAGCAAGACAGATCTGGCAGGAGCTGATGCTGCTGCACCATTGTTGAGCAGAGACATCCACACCACAATTTACAGGCATCAGACAGGCACTTAATTTTCCAAACCTCCAGGAGCTGGGCTCAGACACCATACAGAGCCCTGCATTATGCATGAGCCACCCCTTCCGTCTGCACCACAGCACCCAGGGACATCAAAAGCCAGCACAGCTCCTTGAGCTCAGACACGAGCTCTGCTGATCAGCCCCAGACGAGCTCCAAGCAGGAGAGTGGGTCCAGGAGCCACGCAGAAGGGACCACAGGCACTTCACTAAACACAGCACCTGTCCTTCCCCCAAGCAGCCCCGTTAACAGCATTTGTTCATCACAGGGGCCAGCGAGGCCAACAGCATGCAAGGTGACAGGGCCAGCGGACCAAATGTCAGACACTCCTATGGTGAGCAGTGACATTTTCTGAACCCTGTGTCAAGCGTGCCCTTCTCATCACTCAGTGAGGGGAAGACGCTGACACAAGCTTCTCCCCCATCATCCACAGCCTGGCTCTGTCCTCAGGTGTTCTCTCTCCTCCGCAGTAGGA
Organism: Origma solitaria; assembly: GCA_013397895.1. Classification (NCBI taxonomy): domain Eukaryota; kingdom Metazoa; phylum Chordata; class Aves; order Passeriformes; family Acanthizidae; genus Origma; species Origma solitaria. The sequence continues at coordinate 51,847 of VZRL01006356.1, forward strand.
TCAGAGTGAGAGGGGCTCCAGGATGCTGTTTACACCTGGGTTCACCTTATCAGGAGGCATTCCCTGACAGTGCTTCTAGGGAAGTGCTGTAGAGGGGGAGGACCCCCGCCAGCTGGGAAGGGGAGGGCAGCAGCTCATGCAGGAGGGAGAAGCAGAGAGTTATTTGGGGCACAGGTGAAAATATCCACACTGGAGGAGTCAGCCATGAGTAGGGGACTTCCCCCACCAGGCTTGTGGGCAGAACAATTGCTGCTGAGCCCAGCCCTTACCTCCCCCCACCAGGATGGCACAGCAGGAAGGGGAGAACAGTGAAGGCAGAACAGTACCATCATGCCTCTCCTGAGCCCCACTCTGCACACAGCCTGGACCCCAGGGAAACAGGACTCACTCCTGGGAACAGTGAGAAAACCCCCAGGAAACAGTGAAGCAGATGGGGTGGGACCCCTCAGAGGGGACAGCAGGTTTAGGGAGAACCTCCAGGCTGCTCCCACACCACGATGGGGAAGGAGCCAAGACACTTCAGGGGCTTCAGCCACGGGATGCAGGACAGGCAGGGTCTTCAGCCACTCAAGCAGGGCACTGCCAGGAAAAGGTTAATCCTTCTCCCACCACTTCCCGCAGCGTTCCTGGCTGCGGAAGGCAGAGGAAGCTCCTGCGGCTGTTGTCGGGCACCGGCCAGCGGCTCATCCGCCCCCAGAGCCATTTGATCGGCGTCCAAGCAGCACTGGCCCCCCGGGACACTGTCTGCAGAGGAAGTCTCTGGCAAACACGCAGCCCCAGGCCTGAGTAGCCCTTCTCACCGCCTGCCGTGAAGCCTTTGGCCTCGCCAGGCAGGGCACAGCTGGCAGACAGGGCTGAGCTGCCCAGAACAGCAGCAGGGAAGCCATGAGTGCTGCTTCATGTAGAAATATCTACTGGCCAAGGGCTTCTCAGGGAGTGGTGGCCCCTGGGGTGAGCAGCTGTGATCCCCAATGTGGGGTCACCCCAAAGCGAGCAGGTGGGGGGCCCAGAGCACCCTCACAAGCCCCAGGCAGGGGCTCCACAGGACCAGGCATTGGGTCCCAGGGTCAGTGGGTGTGAGTGGCAGCCTGAACTCATCATGTGCAGGTCGAGCCTGCCCTCACCCCAGCACAGAACAGTGTGGGGGCCAGCAGGGAGCTGCCAGAGCCCTGTCCTTGCTCACATCCTCCAGGAGCAAAGGGCAGTAGCACTGGGGGGGCCCTTATGCAGCCACAGCATGTGAGGGGCTGAGCTCAGTGGTGGGAGCATGCGAGCGGCTGCAATTACAGTTGCTAAGGCTTTTAAGGAGAGGGAAGAGGCAGTTAAAGCAATTCAATAAATGCAGCACAAGAAAAGACTCTATTTTAGAAGCACTTACGCTACACACAAGCCATCTCCGGTCCCCCCCTTCCTGGAGCAGCCGGGGATTAGTGACTGCCCGCTCAGACAGTCCTGGCCTCGGCAGCCACAGCACAGAGTCTTCCCACAGACAAGGGCACCCCGAGTCCAGTGCACTCTGGAGAGCTACACCCCAAAGTCCCCCAACACTCACACCACCTGCCCAAAGGTGCCCTGAAGCGACACTAAGGGCTGACGAAGCTAGGGCAGCCACTAACGAAGCCCCCGCAGATGTTGTACAAAAGCTTCAGTGGTTTTGAAGAGGATCCTCAGGAACACGCAGCGGGAGAAGGCAGAGAATGGAGCTTGTCAAGACCTCACCAGCATCAATGGGAAGCGTTTGAGTCAGATCCCGGCACCAGGAGCCCTTTCAATGGGCCTTTACAGGGAAGATGAGTGGAAGAATTCAAAGGGGAACGAGAACAGCTTGAAGTTTAATGAGGAGGAGACAGCGGCAGGGAATCAGCCTCTCGTTAGAGCAGGCAAAACCACTGGCCTGGCCTTGCACACAAAGGAGCCCATGGACTTTCTGCATGGATGCTCCCAGGTCCAGAATGGATCCTGGCTGCCTCACCAGCTCCGACAACTCTGGGGCACTCAGGAAGGGCAGTGGCATGTGGGAGCTTCAGATCCAGGCTTCTTCACTGGAGGGGGGGGGGTCTAAACCCTTTTTTAATTTCAGCTACCATGACGCTACATTTGAGCTGCTGAAATGCCCCATGCAAAGCCCCAGCTCCTGTTACTGGGGGTGCTGCATCCCCCTGAGCACAAGACCAGGCTCTGGCAGCAGAGCAGCCCCAGGATGCAGCAACTCCACCACGACCTGCTGCGCTCAGCTGATGCTCTCCATCAACCCAGAGCATGTCCCCGAAACGCCTCGCCTGCACCTGAATTAACAGCTCCTGACAGCTCCAGCACACGCCAGGCCCAGGCTGTGATGTTTTGGCACTTCACATCACAAAACAACACAGTATTATCCATCAAGTGCTCTCCCACTGCGACCGCATGCACAACCACCCCAGCTCCTGTATGGGGGGTGGGGCTCACGGCAGGACCCCCAGCCCACGGAAGGTTTTCCCAGGGACATTCACCTGCCAAAGACTCATTGTGGGGTCTCTGGCAGCGCATCCCCCTCCCTGCATCCCCAGCTGCTGGCACAAACACCTCCATCCACAGAGGCACCAGGATCAGGAGGACCCAGATGGGCTCATCCCCTCCTCAGAGTTTGCTGATCTCAATAGAATCATGTCTGGGAAAGATGGGAATTTGCCACTTGTCCATGGAAAGGAGAACTGGCATGGTGAAATTAATCACAATTACTCCATCTGGATAAAAAAAATCAAAACCATTATTTTGTTTCAATGAGTACAAAGAACAAGTTGTTCTTTAAGAACACTGTAATTGCAGGCTCTGGACCTTGCAGCTCCAGCCACAGTGTCCAGGACACAGCGTTTGCCACCTGGCCCTGCCAGAGGAGCCCGGGCAGTGGGGAGGGGCACAGAGGTGCTGAGCCCCGGCTTAATTTCTCCATCCAGTTGCACTGCAGCTGCAAAGTTCAGACGCTTCACAAGAAATTATCACCAACAGCCGTCAGCACCCGGCCTGTCGGAGCAAGTTAATGATTTGTCACCAGGGCTCTGCCCGCGCGTCACCGCGATTACGGCAGGCTCTGCCAGCAGCCAAAGGTCTCTACCCTGGCGCGGATGCACACGCATTTCATCCAGCTACCCACCCCAAATGCCACACGGGACCCCAGCTCACCCACCCCACGGTGGTCTGTGCCCCCCGCCAGCATTGGGGCAGCCTCCCTGGAGGGTACCGCCACCGCCATCCCCTCCCAGGTCTGATCATCCAAGCGTGGGATATTGGGAAAACACCGAGCATTCCTCCTCCACCCCACCACCAGCTCCGGGGCTGGGAAGGAGGCCGAGGACTCGCTGGGAACAGACAGCGCAGATGTCGCGGGCTGCCCGACGAGCCCCGGCAGCCGCAGCACGAGGCTCCTGCCCTGTTTGCAAAGCGATTCCGGAGCCGAGAGACCGAGGCGTGCCAGGATGCCTCCAGGCCTGTCAGCAGCCGCGGCAGAACCCATCGAGGCTGGTGTATTTAGAAGGGTATTTCAAACCTCTGCTTAAATGGAAACATCTTCACCTCCCGCCCGCAGCGATCGACGAGCCGGGTGTGGCTCCAAAGCCAGTCCCTGTTTAAGCCCAGACATGGTGTTCAGGTCAAGTTTTAAGCCTTTGTTGGAGAGGAAGTACCTGCACCTTCCCACCCCCTTGACCACCACTTCATCAGCGTCCATGCGCAAAGGGGTAAAACCACTCCTCGCAGAGCAGAGACGGCGATTCAAGGCACCAACGCAGCCCTGCTGTCCTCCCAAGCTGCTGTCCCCAGCTGCTTCCATTCACACAGACCCACCTGGGACACCCCACGGGACTGAGAGCGACCACCTACCCAGGTGATGCTGGGTGCCCACAAACCATGTCTAGGTGGGAAAGCATCCCCTGAAGTCCGAGGTAGGCTTGTACTCCTTTAACAGACACTACATTTCTTTTTAACTTGCGTTAATTAGAAGCCACTCTAACTTAAACCTTCAAAACCAGCACAAGCGTCGGTACAGATGCTGCAATTAAAGTTCTGCAAGTTTTCTGTGCAGAGGCTCTGCTCCCCCAGCCTGCGGAGCGGGGCCAAGGGCAGCTTCGCTCCCAGGCTCTGCCATCTGCGAGCGGCAGCGCGCCCGGCAAAAGCGCCGTCTTAAATCCCGGAGATCTGGAAGTGTGATAAAAAGCCAAATCCCATCAAGCGCTCCCACACCAAACCACAGTCTTGAAGGGAAGCCGTCCTCCCAAGAACGGACTGAGCTGCAGCTGTACCGCAGTGCCTGCCCGGCTGCGAGGGCTGAGTAAGGGTTTCAGGTGGGGGGAAACAAAGGGGTGAGTTAATGGGATCAGGGCAGTGCCGAATGATACACTGAATTGCGGCACCAGGACCAGAGGGACATTCCCCAAGGTCCCTGGCTGCAGCCCGGCCACGATTCACCCGCGGTGCCGTGGAGGCTCCAGGCACCGTGCACAAACTACTCGCACACCCAGCCCCAGGAGACCCCTCCCAGCAGCCCGGCTCGTCCTCCCCCGGGGATGAACGCGCTTCCTGGAGCCGGCAAGGACACGGCACATCGTCCAGACAATAGGCTGTAACGCCATTGTCTTGACGGAGGGCCCCGCGCGGCCGCCCCACCTTCCCCCAGCGCCCTGAGCCCTCGGGACCCACGTCTGTCCCTGCTCCCGCACAGCAGCCACAGTGCTAGGAAGGAGAACAATCCTCAGCCACCGCTGCCAGGAGCTCTGTGCGTCCCCGTCCTGATGGCCAGCTTGTTAAGGCCAAATTAGCAGTAAAATGGGTTTTTCATGACACTTCATGGAAATCCTCCAAAACAAGGAGCGGTCACAGGCTTCAGATGTGCAAATACAGTTCCAGTGGGTGCCCTGCACCCTTCCAACCAGCTCCGACACTGACAAGGACACAGAAATGGACCCCTATAATTTTCGCATCCCTGTTTCCAGCTGGGCCGGACACCCCGAGAGCTGAGCCTGGAGCAGCCCCCGCGGACACTGCACCTGCCCTGGATGCGGCTGATAGCCAGGAGCAAACGCCCCCGGCACCGCTCCAGCCCCATCCCCGAGGCAGCTGGCAGGGAGACGCTGCGCCCCCGGCTCCCCACCAGCCGATGGCAGACGGACACCAGACCCGCGAGTGTCAGGGCTGGCACCAGCGCCAAAACCAGCACGACGTGGGCTGGAGCAGGAGGTGAAGCAACTGCGGGGGCTGTGTCACGGGGCGTCCCCAGCCCCCACCACCCTTCTGGTACGGGCAAGCTGACAAGGGAACATCAAACCAGACATGGAACTCACCCAGGCACCCCAACAGCGTTATGGGGAAGCCGGGGGTGCACTTGCAGCGTGGCTGGAGAGGATGCAGGCTGTTGCCTTCACACCCGTGCAGGCACGATGGTGGCACAAGTCACCCTGTCCGGTCCCCAGCAGCAGCCGTGCCCTCCTAAGCGCTCACTCACAGCGCACACGTCTCCCCGCGTTGCTCGTATGACAGCCCACGTTTGCCTTCTCTGGGCAACTCCCAGCAACGTTTCAGCATTATCCTTTCATCTGTGCTGTAAACCTGATTAATTAAGCTAATCACTCAGCTAACGCAATTAGAGCGCTCTCTCCTCTCCAAACATCAGACAAACAGCCAAGTTTCGCTCCCCCTCCTCGTTTCCCGGTGCGGATATCCGCTGTCAGGAGCTCAGCTGGGACCCCCCGTCTGCACTGTGCCCAGCAACCCTAACCCGCAGGGGGAGGTGTCCGGGTGATGTCAGGTCACCCGCATCCTCCTCGGCCCTCTCAGCCCTCACATGCCCGGCGGTGGGCAAAGGGTTGCCCCGGCCCTCCGGGTAGGGACGGCGATGTCGAGGCGTTCCGAGGTGGCCTCGAGAGCAGCACGCGGTGTCCCCAGGTGTGACTCTGGGCACGGAGCAGCCCAGTTTGCGTAAGAGCCCCACAGCACCGGGCGAGAGCCGTGCCAGGGCCTCGCCCGCCCAGCGGCAGCTTCGGGCGGGGCCGGGAATGGGGACAGAGTCACCGCCTCGCACCGGAGCGCGGAGCCACGACTCTCAAAGTGGCCGGGACAGCCCGGGGCAGCTCGGCCGCCCATAGCAGGGAGCCCCGGAGACCCGCCCAAGCGGCCCCGCTCGGGACCGGCTGAGCTCACGGAGAGCACAGGGGGATCCCTGCCCCAGACGGCGGCAGCGGGGCCGAGCCGGGACACCCGGTGCTGCCCGGCCCGGACACCCGGATCCTCCCGACCCCAAGCGTGGCCACTCCCCAGCCCCGCACGGCGGAGCCCGCACGGCCCCGGTCCAGCCCAGCCCGGAACCACCGACGGCCACGGCCCTGGCCCCGTTCCGGCCGTCCCAGCCCCGCTCACCGGACCACCCCCCGCCGCGATCTCCGCCAGCCCAGTCCTCCGGACCCGTCCCCGCTCACCGGAGCGATCCCTGCCCGGTTCCACCGGCCTATCGCCGCTCACCGTCGCTCCCCCATGCCCAATGCTCGGTGACTTGGCTCCACTCACCGTCGAGCCCCGTGCCCGGTGCCCCGCCCCGCTCAGCGTCGCTCCCCGTGCCCGGTGCGCCGGCCCCGCTCACCGTCGCTCCCCGTGCCCGCTGCCTCGCCCCACTCACAGTCCCTCCCCGCCCGGTACCCCGACCCCGCTCACCGTCGCTCTCCGCCGTCCGCCCGCTCCTGCCCGAACAAAAGGCGAGCAGCGCCCCGCGCCGCGCCCCGCCCGCCACAAGCCCCGCCCCCCTACCGCCCTGCCGCTATTGGATCCTCCGCACGCCCATCAACCCCTGGGCCCGCCGGGCACCGCCCCCGCCGGGCGTGTTTATCCGCTCCCCATTGGCGGGAGGGCGGAGGCCCCGCCCCTCGCCCGCAGGTGATTGGACAGTGGGGCGGGGCGCGCGGGGCGCGGCGGCGGGAGAGGAAGGGCGCGACCACGCGGGGACCACCTGGGTGACGTCAGTGGGCGTGGCCAGGTGTGACCGGGGGTGTGGCCGGGGGCGGTGCCGGTACCCGCCCCTGGGCAGGGCCGTGTGCGTACCCCCGGGCCGTGCGGGGACCCCCGGGCCTGGCGGGACCCCCCCGGGCAGGAGCGCGGGGGCGGCAGGAAGCGGCGTTCGGGAAGGGCTCGGGGCTGCCGGCGCTGCGTCACTGCGGTCCCCGCCGGACCGGTCCGGCTGGGTGCTGCTTCCACGTCCCGGGAGAAGCCGCCGTCACCCAATGCTCGAGTCATCCATGGGATACGTCCCAGACCACGGGGCGGGGGTCCTCAGGACCCCCAGGTGTGGGGAGCAGGAGGAGTCTGCCCCGGGTGAGGATGAGACGGGAGCATCCTGCACCCCCGCTGCCTGTACGGTCCCCTGCCTCGTCTGGTTGTGAGCGCTGCCAGGCGAGGATTCTCGGCTCCGAAGAGAGGTGAGAGACAGAGCTTCCAACGCCCCTGCAAGGAAAAGAGAATTCATCGCTGTGTGTTGAGCGGGAGATCTGGAGCACAGCGAGAGAGCTCTCAGCACAACAAAATGGGCACACGGCACAGCGCAGCATGACATGGCAGGGCAGGACACAGCGCAGCTGAGGTGTCAGCCAAAAATCTCATTCATGCTCTCTCTTGGTGAAGGTCAAGGGTGTCAGGGAAGTGCAATGATGCCTTCACCATGTAACCCGTGGCTTCCTGCATCCCACCTCCGTCTCACCTCCATGTCCCCAGTCCGTCACTCTGCATCCCATCTCTGCACCCCCGGCACTGCCCTGCAGCTGCGCGTCCTGGGGGACAGGATGGTGACCATGCTCACAGTTGCAGCCACTGCTAGGGTCACACCACGGCTCCCAGAGCTACTGCTCCTGCCCGGCACTCCCAGGAGTGATGGATGCAGCCAGCACCTGCACATCCAGTGGCTGCAGGTGGGAGCAGGGAAGGGACCCCAGGCACTCCAGCTCATGGCTGTAAGGGGCTTTGCCTGGTGCCGGTAGATAAGTGGGAGCAAGGAGAGTTGTCTTCTCTATGTGAGTGTGGGGCTGGGGAGGGGACAGGGTGCCCAGGTGTGTTTCAGAGCAGGGCGGAGGCCCCATGGGCCCAGTGCCACCTTCCCTATTGGGAAGATCCACAGGCCTTTGTCCCCTGGGCTGCGGTGTCAGCGCTGGGCTGAGTGCTTCCCGCTCATCTGTGTGCGAGTGCCGCCAGCCACACCCCACCAGGCTGGCACTCCCCTCCCGAGGTGGCTGTGACCCATCGGTGACAAACCCCACTCCTCCCAAGTGATAGGACAGCCCGGCCCAGTGAAGGGACGCAGTGGGTGCTCCCTCCCAGCACTGCCTCCCTAAGCCCTAAGCCTTGCCCATGGGTCTGGGGGCTCAGGCCCTGCCCCCCACCCAGTGCCCTGCAGAGCTGGAAAAGCCCCGGTGAATAGGGGCTCCAGGCAGAGCAGGGTGGGGTGCTGGCAGCCTCTTGTCACCCTCTTCCTTCCATTCCCATCCCTTCCCTCCCCCGGGGCCAACGCTGTGATTCAGCCTCTCAGTTTCAGTCCTCGCAGCCAATTTCCAAGCCGAGCGGGAACACAGCAGGGAGGAGCGAGGCCACACGCTGCCCGACGCCTCGTGCCCAGGACTGGCACAGACTTGTCAGCATCAACGGCGACCCCCAGCGGGCTCCAAAACGCCCTGATGCAGGCAGGAAGAGGGTCATCCCTCCCGGCTACTCCCCACCTTCATTGGGGGATGCAGGCTGCACCCTCTGGTCCAGGAGCAGGATGATGCACCCTCAAGGAGGAGTGCCACAATGATGCATCCCCAAAACCACCATCAGGTCATGCATATCACACCCCAAAGACCCATATGGGGTGGGACATGCTGCCCTCCAGCCCCCTGCAGCTCCCCACCCCACATGACAGCCTCCCCTGCACAATGGGGGGATCACAGATCCCCATAAGTCTCCCAGTGTGGCTGCAGACTCCTCAGGGAATCCACAGTAAATCCTCTCATGGCCTCCATGAGTCCCCAGCCACACAAGTTTCCCCCAGGTCACCTGTGGGGACATCCAGACCTGAACTCATCCCTCCCTCTCCCACAGCAGGGCCTCTCCCACCCTGAGCTCCTGGATCCCATGGTGGCAGCACATCCCAGCCCTGGGAGCCTGAGGTGGAGGCACCCCTGAAAAGACCAGTCTGGATTTTAATAAAAGTTCAGCACCAGTATATATATAAAAAAGAGTGACTGTGCAAGAGGGGAAATCTTAAATTAATGGAGCTTAAGGCTAGAGAGGGCTGGTGTGGCAAAAATTCAAGGCACAGGCAGGGCACAGGTGCTGCAACCTCACCAGGCTGCAGCCCCACGGTGACATGGGGACATGGCACACTGGGAGCCCTCTGTAGCACCAGGTTGGGGAGTCCAAGGGGACCTGGGCTCTGGGGGCTGGCAGAGTGCCCAGGAGGCCAGAGGAACAGGAGTAGGAGCCTCAGGGAGCCTCAGGTAGGGGCAGGCCCAGCTCCAGCAGCACCATGCATTGCTCCCAGAGTAGGGGCAACCCCCCAAGCCCCTCAAGACAACACAGGGGTCGATCCTGGTGCATCATCCACAGATCCTGGGAAGCAGCTGAAGGACACAGAAAACCCCAGTTCTGTGGGGCATCACTGCTGGTCAGGGCTCCTGGGGACATTGCGGGCAGCGGTGGCCCAGGTGATGCTCCTAGGCAGGCAGGGAAGTCCGGGGCTGCTGGTGTTCCACCGATGGGAAGTGGGCTGTGCCAGGGCAGCAGACATCCAGGTGGCAGAAGCAGCCCCGCTGCAGGATGCTAGGCAGGATCGATCCTTCCCCACGCGTCTGAGTTTCTGCCTGGTGGCTGGCAGGAGCCCAAAGACCAATGACCCCAAGATGGCACCACAGAGCCACCACCATCCAGCTCTGTTGGGGCCGGGCGCCTCTTCACCTGGCTCATCACAAGATCTCTGCAAACAAGGAGAGTTTGGTGGCACCAGGGCTGTGGGCAGCAGACCCCCCCCCACCCTGCAGCACAGCCCCCAGCCCTGGGATCAGGAACCTTGCTCATCTTTGTCTCCTTTGGTCTTGGGTTCCTGCCACCACTCTGCAAAGAAGCTCTCCTCGTAGTCACCTTCGCCCTCGAACTCGCCGTCAGAGGGCAGGTCCAGTGCCTCTGGCCCCTCACCGCCATCCAACTCCATCTGCAGCATGGGAGGGCAGGAGGAGGCAGGGGGGCTCAGCAGCCTCCTCTGCAGTCTCTGCTCCAGGGCTGCTTTGGGGGGGTCAGACCCCCCTGCCTGAGGAATGTCCCTGCAGCACCCATGCACACCACCCAGCAACCCCAACAGCACCCCCATTGCACACATCTGCATCCCACATCGGGGCCATCAGGTACCTCATCATCATCCTGCAGGTACTGCCGGGCAAATTCCAGCATCTTCTTCTGGGCGGCTGTCTGGTTGTGGTACCGCACGGCTTCCTGGGCACAGCGGGGGAGAGTGGCTGCGTCAGACCCTGTCCGGTCAGTGCAGAGCCATGGGACAGGGGCCTGGGGGGTCCTCACCGGCCGTGGCTCAAAGTCCTCCTCCTGCAGGCGCCAGCGCTCGCGGTGGAAGCGGTAGTAGACCAGGTTCTGCTGCATCACGGTGTCACCCGGGTCGAAGAGCATGTAGCTGGAGACACTGCGCACTGCGTCCTGCACATCGTTCACTGCGGGGAGCAGCGCCAGGTGACACGGGGGTGACACCCATCCCAGGGCCCACAGCATCCCGGCGTGCCCCAGGGCGCAGTCACTCACACTTGTAGTAGGCGAACTGCAGGTAGTGGTACATGGTGGCCACAAACTTCTCCACAAAGTAGCCGCCCACATTGGGGGTGAGCTCAGTCTCGCAGTCCACCTTGCATTGCAGCACGCTCACAAAATGGTCTGGGGGGAGATGGCAGGTGCTGCACCCCTGATCACCGCCCCAAGTCTGCCGTCCCCCAGCCCTCCACTACCTGCGATGGCGGGGTAGAAGTCCTTGAACTCTTGAATCTCATAGGCGCCCTCACAGCCGGCGAGACAGTCCTCGTATGCCTTGTAGTACTCAGCCAGCGCCTGCTCCATGTCGGCTGCACTGCTTCGGAAATCCCCGTTGTTGTACAGCTTCACCGACCGCACAAATATCGGCTGCCGAGGACCACTGCTTAGTGAGGGAGAGCTGCTTCCCCCAGGATTTGGCAGGACCAGGTATGCTCTGAGCCCTGGGGAGCCCCTCTTCCACCCCAGTTCTGTCCCCTCCTTACCTCATAGGGCGGAGCTTCCAGGTCAACCAGGTATTCATCCACATCCAGCATTGTCCTGTAGTAGTTCAGGTACCTCAAGGTCATCTCATGCTTGGGGTTCTTCTGCAGGAAGGTGTGGGCAGCAGACACTGCTTTCTCAATCTTATTTGACTGTGGAGGGAGGAAGAGCCCATGCAGAGAGCTGCTTCAGGGCAGCCTGAGGCAATGCTGCAGCCGAGGGGACCTCAGCACCCAGCCAGACCCCTGGGCTGCAGGGCAGAGGGGTGATCCTTGTGGGGAACAGCCCTGCACCCACGGTGCCTGGCTGTCAGTGATGAACAGACAGGATCCAGGAACACGGACATTGCAGGTAACTCCAGCCACGTCAACCTCCTGGCTGTGCCTATGGTGGGAGCAGGGACAGATCAGCCCCTCATGGGCCTCCCCCTGCAGCCAGGAATGATCCACGTGGTGTGAGATGGATCCACGTGGTGTGGGTTTGACCCGCGCATCTGCTCTTCTCCAGCACTGCCACCCGACCTGGCCAGCCGCCCCTGCTGCTTTATGGGCTCTCGGGTTGCAGCTTCGGGGGAGTGAGACGGCAGGGAGGAGGGGTGGTTTGAACGACCCGTCCATGAAAAGGGTTTGGGCCAGAGCAGCAAGAGGAAAAGGCATTAAGGATCAAGCCAGGCTGTCCCTCGTTGCTGCCAGGTGAATGGGGCTGCAGCACTGAGCGCAAAAACAGCACCCACGGTGGCAGGCAGCCAGGAACGAGGACCGTGACCAGGGGATTGTCCCCTGCCAGAGACACTCTGGCCAACACACGGGCACCCCGGGGCAATGCCTTATGAAACCTCCCTCCACGTCTGCACTGTGAAGCTGAGCAAGTTCTTCTTCCTGACGGAACATCCAGACACGTGTCCCATCACAATCACAGAGGCGCTGGACCCGCCAGCTCGGGCCCCTCAGTAGGGGCAGCCCTTGCGTCCTCTCCCACAGGCAATGCTCTGCCTGTGCAGGGAGACCTTGGGGGACCAGGGAAACAGAAGGTGGGGTAGAGGGACACAACCACACGGGCCCCCCAGTCGTGGGTGCACCCCTCACGTCCTGCCTGATGTGTCCCAGATGATGCTGACGTGCCACGGCTCAGGGGCAGGATGGAGGAGGGCGGGGGATGCCAGATGGGGAGTGAAGGAAAGGGGAAGCACTTGACAGCAGAATGCAGGATGGAGGGGAGCAGGGTTCGAGGGCGCAGGGATAGAGGGGAGTGGGGCTCAGGGTGGGCAGATCAGAGGGCGCAGGCTGACAGTCTAGGATGGGGGCACAGGATGTGGGTGCAGGATGGGGGTGTCGAAGAGGAGGTGTAGGATGAGGGGCACAGGATGAGACACGGGAAGGGGTGTGCCCAGTCGGGGGGCAGAGCGGAGGGGTGCAGGATGGAGGGGAACGATCAGAGTGGTGTAGGATAGAGGAGCAGGACCCTCCCACGCCTCCCCCTGCCATTTGCACCGCCTCACCTTGAAGAGCGCGTAGTGAAGGTACTGGTAGGGCTGGCGGCGCTGGAAGTCGCGCAGGGTCTGCGCGGGGGGGTAGCGCAGCTGGAACACGGGCAGTTCACGCTTGCAGGCGCGCAGGCAGCCGGCGCGGAGCAGCAGCCGCCCGAAGAGCCGCAGCTCCCGCTCCCACTCCCACGAGGGGTCCCGCTCCCCGCGGGGCTCCTCGGCGGGGTCCTCGCCCGCGGGGGGCTCCCCGGCGCAGCGGCGGTGGCAATGCGCCTCGCTGTCCCGCAGTAGCCTGTGGAGCCGCAGACTGGCCTCCAGCCCCTGAGCGCTCTCCGCCCATTGCGCGTCCGCGTACTGCTCCAGCGCCCGCGCGTAGGCGCGCTGCAGCGGCTCCAGCGCGGCCGCGGGGAACCCGCGCACGCTGTACTGCTCGTACTGCGCCGCGCACAGCCCCGCCGCCAGCACCGCCAGCAGCAGAGCCGGCAGTGGATCCGGTACCTTTACCGGCACCGCGCCGCCCATCCCCGCCGCCGCGCAGTGCCCGCGACCCGCGCCGCGCAGCGTCCGC
>VZRL01006356.1:65180-77632 GCA_013397895.1 Origma solitaria
GGGCGCGCAGGGTCTTAGTGCGGCTCCGCCGGCCCCGCGGGGTGCGCGCAGGGGCTGCGCGGGGCGCTCGGGGGGCGCTCGGCACTGCGCACCACGGAGCGAGACGCCTCAGTGCCACCATGCGCGGGCCACCTCCAGGCCGGCGGTGCCCGCCGCTGGCCGGTGCCAAGCCCGAGGCCACACGCCCTGTGCCAGATCCCGGCCCCAGAGCTGTCCCGTGCCAGGCCTCGGCATGGCCGCACTGGCCCCGGCCCAAACCCAATGCTTTGTCGCTGGCTGGACGGTGGCACTGAGGGATGTCACAGCGCGGGGCAGGAGCCAGGGCACTGCTGTGGATTCTCCCTGTGGAGCAGAGGTTGTTGGCGGTGCCCAGCACCACACACGGCTGTGGTGCCACCACCTGTCATCACTCACTTGGCGCAGAGTGAGGCCCTGACCCGGTGCCATGGGGAGAGCCCTGAGTCTCCCCCTGGCTGCTCCAAGCAGTGCTGAAGTTGCTCAGCCCCAGTGTGGTGTGTTGGGGGCTGCAGAGCACCCCAGGTCTGAGCTGGGGGAGCTGATGGTGCTTTGCTGGAGCTGTTGCCCTCACTGGTAGCACTGAGCCTCAGAAGAGCTCGATTGGGGTTTGGGTTCACAGCCTGTTGCATTTCCCACCTGGCACTTGCCAAAGGCTCTTGGCACAGGACCTATTCCTTGCCAACAGATTTGGGGGAGCAGGGGTGTGTGGGTAACACCTCTGTGTGCTGCTGAGGCTGCATTTGGCTGCTAGGAGAGTCTCACTTTTTTAATCATCGCCATTCAGTAAAGGCTCTGCCAGCAGCAGACTCGTTATTAAAACACTTATTTCCTTTTATTTACTCTCCCTAACTGCTGGGAGTGAGCAGCAGCATCTTGGGCCGGGTGCAATGACCTGGCGGCAGCAGAAGGAGGAAGAGGAGGAGGAGGAGGAGGCACAGCAGCGTTAGGACCTGGGGCCGGGCCGAGCCGCGCCGGGCCCGCAGCCGCACAGCCGCTCCCCAATGCCTCCGTCAGCTTTTCCTTCGGAGGAGGAATTGCCCAAGGGAAAAAAAAAAAAGAGAGAGAGAGAGACAGAGAAAGAGTAAATAATGAGAGGGGAAAAAAAAAGAGGAGAGTAAAAAATAGAGGAAGAGGGGGGACAGAGGGAAAGAGGAGAAATTAAGAAAGGATGAAAACAAATACGAGGAAAAACAAAGGAGGGGGAAAAGAATAACCCCTCCCGCCGTGGATCGCTCTCTGCCGCGGTGTCAGCTCTCGGCGCGGCGGGGGGAGCGCGGGGGCAGCGCGGCGGGGCCCGGACACGTCTACAGAAATTCCAAGAGGGCCGGGCTGGGCGGGAGGAGGGAAAGGGAAGGCAAGGGGCGTCCCAAGCAGGAAAGGGGCGTCCTGAACCCCCCGCCCTCCTCCTTCCCCCCGCCGGGCCCTTCCGCCGCCTCAGCCCAGCGCCACGGCCATGGCCCCGGGCAGCCGCTGCCTCCTCCTCCTCCTCCTGGGCACCTTGGGGGCCCCGACGCTGGGCGACCCCGGCCCCCTAGAAGACGTGGTGATAGACAGATACTATATTCCCAAAATCTGCCTGCGGGAGGCGCAGATGGGGGATTTCATTCGCTACCACTACAATGGGACCTTTAAAGATGGCAAAAAGTTTGACTCCAGGTATCGCCCGCGGCTCTGTGCCGGCTGCATGCGGGGGGCAGCTGCGGCGGGACCCTGCATGCCTCCCCCAGCCCCCAGCCCGCTTCCCGGGGCGGGCAGGCAGCTGCGGAGACCCCGCGTGCATCCCCCAGCCCCGGGGCAGGGGCAGCCCGGCCAGAGCAGGGAGCTGCCTGCGCCAGACAATGCCCAGACCACCCCAGCTTTGAACCCAAGGGGAGCTTTAGGGAGTGCTGGGCGAACAAAGGGAGCCCGGGAGCCCTGTACACGTGTCAGCCTGGGGGCCCAGCCTGGCCTGAAGCGAACCCCCAACCCTGGCTGCAGTCCCTTTCCGTAGCCCCTGTTCGGCTGCCCCACCAGGTCCCGCAGAAGCTCCCAGCCCTTCAGGGAGCCTGCACCCCCTCGGCTCCGCAGTGCTGTGGAGAAGCCTGTCCCAGGCACAGGCAGCATTTGGCCCTGTGTGAGACCCTCTACACTCAGGAACACATATCTGCATGTGCTGCACAGGCAGGAAAATGCTTAAGGCACTTTGAGACGTGGCAGTGGTGAAACCCTTCATTATCCCAGAGGCTTTGCTCTGCTCGGCTCAGTGTCCCTCAGCCTCTGCATTGTCCCTGCTCTGCTCATGCCGGCTGGGAATCAGGGTTGGAGTTGGGGCAGCCTCTGGTTTGGAGCACCATGAAACTGGGGCCATGCCGGGGCTCAGCCCCAGCACCATGTAGCAATAAAAATTTCCCAGGCAGGTCTTTTTTGGAGCTCTGGAAAGCAAAGGGGTTCACAGTTTGATGTGTCTTATCTTTCTTGTGAGCATCAATGGGGGAGAAAGTAACTGCAGTGGGAGCTTGAGGACACTCACTTCTAAAAGAGTTTCCTGCCAGGAGGACATCTGCTGCCCCAGTAGTTTCTTGGAGTATTTTAAGATTTAAAAATAAAGACAAATTTGCAGTTTAAAAATGAGGCCGGGACATTGTCTTTCCTCCTCACTGCCTAAAGCTCCAATGTGCCATATGCAAAATGATTTGGAAGCAGCAGGAAGCCCCAGAGCTGCCGGCCTCCAGCCCAGCTCAGTGGGTGAGAACTGGGGAGGGTATTGATGGCTTTTGGGGGTGCAGAGTTAGGCTGAAGTCCTGATCAGTGTCCCAGCAGCCAGCTGCCCTCCAACAGCATGACACTGAGCCCACCAGGATCCTTTTTTTTGAGTTACGGATTCTGCCTACAGCACAGGGACTCATGGGCTGTGATGGGAGACCTGCACCCGGGGGACGGGGCAGCCCTGTCCCTCCACTCTGCCCTGCCAGCACTGGCAGCTTTGTGAGCTTCTTCCTTTTTCTCACCTCTGATGGGTCTGTCCCTTTGCCCCAGCTATGACCGAGGGGCCACGGTGGCCGGTGTGGTGGGCGTTGGGCGGCTGATCACGGGCATGGACCGGGGGCTGCAGGGCATGTGCGTCAACGAGCGGCGTCACCTCATCGTGCCGCCCCACCTGGGCTACGGCAGCATCGGCGTGGGTAAGGGGCCTGCCACGGGGGGGCTGAGGGAGCAAACCCCCCAGGACTGGCGTTGGTAGGGACAGGGCTCCCATGCCCCCCTGGCAGATGAGGCCTCAGTGTGGCTCCATGGCCAGGCCAAGTGGTGCTGAAGGGGGGCTTCCCTGGGAATGAGGGGTCCTGTCCCCAGCTGGACTCTGCTGCTTTCCCAGGGGCTGGCATGGGTCTCCAGTAGCCCTGAGCAGTGCTGGGCTCAGGGGAGGCTTCAGGGGACAGAGCCTGGGGCTGGCCTGGGCTCGGTGCTGGTCCCACTCAAAATACTCTGTCCTTGCTGCTGCCCCTTTAGCGGGGCTGATCCCCCCAGATGCCACCCTGTACTTCGATGTGGTCATGCTGGACATCTGGAACAAGAACGACAAGCTGCAGATCACCACCCTGTCCAAACCTGAGCGCTGCAACCGCACGGTGGAGAACTCTGACTTCGTGCGGTACCACTACAACGGCACACTGCTGGATGGGACCCCCTTTGACTCCAGGTATGGGCCACTGGGATGCACTCTGGCCACAAGACACAGGGTTGTAGGGCTGGGATGCACCCTCTTCCTTGACACTGGGCCACAGGGAGTGGCTGGGACCCAGGGACACTGGCCTGGGCACATAGTCAGAGCAGCCTCACCCTGTACTCCCCTCCTTGCTCCTCAGCAGGGCTGGTGCAGTTCCATGACCCCCAAACCAGCCCCTGGCACAGCACCGCACTGGCTGGGGGTGCTGGCGTGGCCTCAGAACCATCCCCACCCTCATTCTCCACCACCAGCTACAGGAAGGGCAGCACCTATGACACCTACGTGGGCACAGGGTGGCTGATCAAGGGCATGGACCAGGGGCTGCTGGGCATGTGCGCTGGGGAGAAGAGGAGCATCATTATCCCTCCATTCCTGGCCTATGGAGAGAAGGGCTACGGTGAGCCAGGCACCACCCTATGGTGCCAGCCCCTTCCCTCTCGGCTCTGACCAGAGCCCCACTGGTGCAGTAGGACCCTCATTCATGACCCATGTCCTCTCCCAGGGACCGTGATCCCACCGCAGGCATCGCTGGTGTTCAGCGTGCTGCTGGTGGATTTTCACAATCCCAAGGATGGTGTCTTCCTGGAGCACCTGGAGGTGCCGGAGTCCTGCAAGCGCCGGGCTGTGACCGGGGACTTTGTCCGCTACCACTACAACGGGACACTCATGGATGGGACACTCTTTGACTCCAGGTGTGAAAGGAAGTGGCCACGTGGGGAGAGTGCCTGATGTCCTCTCCTGCCCCACAGCTGCAAGAAAAGGCTGGAGAGGGGACAATGGGCATGAAATAGGCTAAAAAGGATAAATATCTGTTTGTTGCATCCCTAGGAGCAAGGCTTGGTTCCTGGGCTTGGAGAGGCTGGGAGAAGGGGTGTGGGTTGGGGTGTAGGGGCTGGAGGGGATTGATGGTGCTGTGGGTTCTCTTGCTGCAGTTACTCCCGCAATCAGACCTACAACACCTACATTGGGAAGGGCTACATCATCCCTGGCATGGATCAGGGCCTGCAGGGGGTCTGCATGGGAGAGCAGCGGCGAGTGGTCATCCCCCCACACCTGGCTTATGGGGAGAACGGCGCAGGTAAACGTGCAGAGGGCTCTGAGGGATGGGCACATCAAGGGGTGTGGGAAGAAGCAGGGAAAGGCTTTACCGGCCCTGCAGCGCTCCATCAGCTCTCCTCATCTTCCTCTTCCAGGAGATAAAATTCCCGGCTCAGCCGTGCTCGTCTTTGATGTCCACGTCATTGACTTCCACAACCCTGAGGACCCGGTGGAGATTGAGACTGTGTTCCGGCCCGAGGGCTGCAATGTCACCACCCGCAACCGGGACTTTGTCCGCTACCACTACAACTGCTCCTTGCTGGATGGCACCCGGCTCTTCTCCTCGTGCGTGCCCCGAGCACTCCCATCCTTCCTGGGGCCAAATCCTGGCTGGCACTGAGCTGGGGGTGGGCAGGCACTGGGCAGCACCGGGAACCATCCGCTGTGCAACAGGAAGCACTGGAGCATTGGCCACGGGGCAGCGGGATGGGGCAGCAGGGTGGAGGGTTCAAGGGACACACTGGGATGGACATGGCTGTGACATGGAGGGTGAGGAACTTCATGGCATACCAGGATGGAAGATGTGAAATTCTGGGCTGTGATGGGATGGAAGGATTGGGATTTCAGGCTAGATCCGAGGGACTTTTCTCACCTGCGCTGTCTTCTCTGTGCCTGCTGCAGCCATGACTATGAGAAGCCCCAGGAGGTAACTCTGGGTGCCAACAAGGTGATCGAGGGACTGAACAGTGGCCTCCTGGACATGTGTGCAGGGGAGAGGCGGGTGCTCATCGTCCCCCCACACCTGGGCCACGGCGAGAGCGGAGGTAGGGGCGCGGTGGCCAATGTGTGAAATGCAAACTGGGTGGTTCAGCCTTGCTGGGCCCCCACTGGGCTCTGTCACTCCTTGCCCTGCCAGGGCTGTGGGGCACAGGGCCTGGTCCTTGCCATGCTCCCTGTGGTGCTGGAGCCTTTTCTGTGTTTTCAGCTCGGGGGGTGCCTGGCAGCGCTGTGCTCCGCTTTGAGGTGGAGCTGATCTCCATGGAGGAGGGGGTTCCTGAGGGCTACCTCTTCATCTGGCACGGGGAGCCACCAGCCAACCTGTACGAGCAGATGGACCTCAACAAGGATGGGGGCATCCCCGCTGACGAGGTGAGTGGGTCCCAAACGGTGGGGTGCAGGAGGCATGGGAAATGGGGGCACAGGGGACCCCACCTTGGGGAGCAGCACTTGAAGGGCATTGCTGCCCCTGGGCACTCGGGAGTCTGCAGAGCCATGCAGGAAGAACACCCCAGCCCAAAGCATTGCTGCTTTGGGAGCAGCCTCTGCTCCAGTCCTTGCCTGTCCCTTGCATGGGCCGTGGACTCCCTGCCCTGCCCTGTGCTGGCTGTGGGGAGCCAAGCAGCATCTCTTCCCTCTCCCCTCTCCAGTTCTCCACCTTCATCAAGACCCAGGTGGCGGAGGGGAAAGGCCGCCTCATGCCCAGCTCTGACCCGGAGAAAGTCATTGCCGACATGTTCCAGAACCAGGACCGCAACCAGGATGGGAAGATCACACCCGACGAGCTCAAGCTGAAGTCGGACGAGGACCAGGAGAAGATTCATGAGGAGCTCTGAGGAGCAGCCCCGCTGTTCCTGGAGACAGGACTCATCCTGGCCATGTCATGGCCAGTCTCTCACCCCCGGGAATCTGCCCCTGCCCCTCCCCAGTCCTGCAGGGGGGTGGATTTTGATTTTCACCTCTTATTAGCTGAGGGTATTTTGAGGTGTTCTCCTGTGCAGGAAAACTCAGCCCCCAGCTAATAAACCCAGACAAGAAGGTGCCCCCTCCCTGACCCCTTGATCCGCCACCAGTGACTGCAGGTCCAGCTCCAGCCCCCTTGCCTGTCCATGCTGTCTCGGGGGGCAGGCAGGATGTAGGGGGGCTTCCCCTCACCTCCATCACAGCATTTTGTAGTTTAGGGTTGGGGATTGGGTTTTTTATATACACACTTAAAATTCTTTAGAGAGAAGAAAGAAGTTTTTTGTCCCAGTCCCTGCTGTGTCCCTGCTGCCATCCTCCCCAGGACAAGAGTCCAGAGGGGGCTCAGATTCTCAGGGTGAAACCCTGACACTCTGCAGGCATTTGCCATTCCAAATCTGGGCCCCTCAAAACTGTGGGACCTGGCAAACCCCTCCTCAGCTGGGAGAGGGAAACAGACCCCTCATTCCCCAGCCCTCAGGGAGCAGCATCATCCCCCTCCACACTCTCCCCACCTCCCAGCCTCCAGAGAGTGAGACAAATCAGATCAATTTTGTTTCGATGCCTAAATGCAGGTCACAACCTTGGAGTGCTCAGGTTCTCGGGCTGGGACCAGCACAGTTCCAGTACCTGCCAGCTCCCAAAGCCTCTGCACAGTCTGTCCTGTGACAGGGATAGAAGAAACACAGGAGCACAGCAGTGCAGAGCGGGCCCCTCAAATGGTGACTCTGCCTTGCATCAAATAATAAATAATTCCACTGGGTTTCCAAGGAGTTTGACTGTGTCTGGTTACTTTGCCATGAAACATTCCTGTGTGTTGGGGCAGTGGCCCAGGGACCAGCCTCGCTGGTGCCCAGGGGCATTCCAGGCTCCAGCATCTGCTGGGTCTGGCAGGAGAAACCAAAATTCCCCTCAGGGATCCTCCACCAAAGCCAACAGGGCTTCACCTCCAGCACCCTGTGAGGGCTGGGGGGCTCTGGTGGGAGGGGGAACTGGGGAACAGAGGCAGTTGCCAGAGGCAGCCCAGGGAGCAGAGCAGCTCCAGTCCCTCGGCCCTGGGTACAAACCATCCATGACCCAGCTTTAGCCAATAATGTTTTTATTCCAAAGCAGAGAAAGAATCTGCTTTTCCCTAAGTCCCCCATAACCAGAGGTTACACAGAAATAAAATGGGTTTTTCCTATTGCCGCTCTGAGAGCCCAGGATCAGCCTAGGATCAGCCCAGAAGCTTAGTACACAAACACGGCCAGGTAAAACATTCCTTAAAACCCAAAATTCTGCCATTGGCCTCTCCTCCACCATCCCCACCCCTCCTTCTCTGATCCCTGGCAGACAAACTTACTTCTGGCTTTGGGCAGCAGTAGCAGTTGAGCTCCAGGGCCTTCAGGGACGGCTGGAAAAGCTTTTCTTCCACAATAAGAGCTGTACTGGTGCGAGAGGGACGGGTGAGCTGAGACATGGGGCCAGGGAGCTGCAGGTTTGCATGGGGAATGTGGGGCTGGGTGATGTGATGTCCAGCAGGGCCACACCAGTCCAGCGGCTGCGCTGGCACCAGGGACAGCCCGGGAGCTCTGAAGCCCACAGAAAACAGGAGAAGAGACTTGTTTTCTTAGCCAGGAACACAGTAACACCAAAATTTCATCTAAACCAGGTCTGTCCTCAGCCCACACTAAATTATCTCCATTCCACACTCAGTTGCTGAAGCAAGTGCAGAACATCTCTGTCTGGAACGGTTGAAATTAAATATGGAACGGTTTGTCGTGGCCTCAGGAGGTGGCAGGGATGAATTCCCAGTGGGATGAAGTCTGAGCAGGATAGAGTCAGTCCAGGTGGGAAACTGCAGAGCCAGGCAGAGTTGGGGTAAAGGGAATGCAGACACTTCCTCCATTTCACCTCTCCTGCTCCAGGGCTGGCCGAGGGCATTAGTGAGGTCGGGATGGAGCCCAGCCAGTACCAGCAGGTCCCCTCCAGCTCTGTCACAGGAAGGACGTTCCCTGCCCAGTGCCTGCTGTGTGGCCAGAGCTGGGACATCATCTCCCCAGCTCATGTCTCAATAAGGATGTACCGCAGAATTCCATTGACCACGTCCAGCGTCTCGTCACTCTCCAGCACAATGTCATAGGAATCCAGGTACTTCCCCCTCTGCTCTTCCACCTGTCAGGACCGTGAGCAACCAACAGCTGAGGATGAAGATGTTGCACCCACAGCTCTTGCTGCTGAAAAGGGGCACAACGACTACCCAGACAATTTCCCAGACACAGCAGGAGCTCAGCAGACACCCCCAGGTCCCTGCACATCCCATGGGAGCTCGTACAAATATCTCACACACCCAAATCACCGGGGCAGTCCCCTGCTCCTCCCTGCTGGCACTAGGCCTGGCACCTGGGCAAGGCTGGTAGGGAAGCACTAAACTGCTCCTCACACCCACCTTGTCATTGAGAAAGCCAATCTTGAGGATGTTCTCTACGCTGGGAACACCATCTGCCATCGTCAGGTCACCCATGGAATCCCCCAGCAGGATGATGCTTGTCCTTGTGCTCAGCTGCTGGAAGTACCCCGTGCCCTGCAGCACGGTGTTGTTCTTGTTGTAGGTGTGGATGAGGGGTCCCTTGAAGTGTGTGAGGACTCCCTGAGCACATGGGACAGACAGCTCTCAACCTGATGGTGTCACTGTTAATCTTGTCCCAGCCCTTGCTGCCAGCCCCACACCTCTCACCACGAAGATGCTCTGTAAGAACTCACATCATCATTGAAATCCATGTAGTTGGACACCACGTTGACATTGGAGTAGAAGACGTTGGCCTGACGGATAATCTCTTCCAGGATATCACCGACGCCAGCAGAGAAGATGAACAGGGGGATGTTGTTCTTATGCAGCTGATCAAAGAACTCCTTGAAGCCATCCCTAGAGCAGGAGCATCCATTGCACGGGGCTGTGTCACCAGCCCCCAGCACAGTGCCCGGTGCCCTGGGCTGGCAGAATGCTCAGCCCAGCTCCTGTTCCTGCCCGTGCTTCCCGAACAGAAACACACACGTAAGCTCTGCCAACAGCACGAGCTCTCTGCGGCACCAGCACTCCCATGGCCCTTCCCTGTGCAGAACCCCAGAGAGCTCTGGGTGCAGCGGCTGGGCGGGCGCTCGTGGGAACACAAAGCACTCCAGCCCTTTGCCCGGCATCTCCTGAACACATCAGCTGCTCAGCGGAGGCACAGGGCACAGCACACACCCATGCAAGTGGGCGCTGCCAGGAACCACGTGGGAGATGTGCAACAGGTCAGACTGGTTGGGGGCATGATCAGACCAACCTTTGACAGCCTCAGTCTGCCAGGACACAGTTCCTTGCAGAAGTGGAACCTGGGCTCATGAAAAGCCATCTCCTCCATGAGCCTGACAGCATCCTGGCAGAGCCCAGCTCCTTGAGCCAGCCTTAGGGCCACAGCTGCCAGGGCAGCTTTAGCAGCAAGTTCTAGCTCAACATTTTTGTGCTGTGGGTGAAATCTGCTGCTGAGCCAAGGTCCTGCACAAGGCTTGGCAGTTCCAGTGCAAAGAATGAATCTCTGTGCTCTGCCCCTGCATCCCACCCTGCAAGTGGGGAGCTGTGCCCAGCACCAGCCCCTCAGCTGCTTCTTGCCAAGGCCTGAGAGAGGGGGAAGGAAGCGGTTTCAGAGCAGAAGGGAGCAGCCTGCAGCCAAGGAGTGAGCTCAGGTGTGGCTCATGTTCTGACTACGTTAGAGCTCAGCCCCAGGGAGTGAGTGAGGGAGGCTGGCACTGGTCATGCTGTGGTGTGGTGACAGCACAGAGACCTGGCTGCATGGGCAGGCTGTAGGCAGCTAAGCTGTACCTCAGTGTCACATCCCCAGGCCCGTACTTCAGCACCACATCCCCGTGCCCAAACCTCAACACCACATCCTCATGCCCGTACCTCAGCATCACTTCTGACTCTCTGACGATCTGGGCTATGTCACCTTTGTGGATCTTCTGCTGCACCAGCAGCTCGTGGGCTCTGGTCCACCTGGGGAGAGGCAGCAGTGACAGAGCTCCCAGGCAGAGGCTCTCAGCAGTCAGAAACAACAACTAAACCTTGCAGGATCGCTGCCAAGCCCAGGGACGATTCAAGCCTCATGTCCTGTAGTCCTCAGGGACAAGAGGTTGTCAGGACAAGGTCAAGATCACCACATACAGCACTCACCACTCCACCATGAGGGGACGTTTTTCTTCCAGGGTCCGGTTAGGATCTATTTCAATGGGATAGTAATAGTGAAGCAGATCCTTCAGCTGGAGCGTCACACAGAGGGAAAAAGAACAAAGTGAACATCAGGTCTAAAGAGACTATAAACAAAACTAGCATTTCTGAAGTCCTCCAAAGCATCACTCTTCCTAAACACAACCAAAACCTTGTCACTGAGCACCTTTGCCCTGAGCACACCTGGAACTCTTCCCAGCCTGGCTGGCCCTCACCTCACTCCAAACACTGCAGGTACAGAGACCCCTCTCTTTCCTCTTCTTATCAAACTGAAACACCCACAGTTGCACATGCAAATTCAAGTTCCCTTTTTAACTTCTCCTCTGTTGCTGCTGGCTGAAATAAAGCCTGGACACTTTCCCACTCCATCCTGGCAGCCAGCACAGCTGGGAGAGCTGCCAGACCAGCCATTGTGACCTCCCAATGACAGGTGACAGATACAACAGTCACCGAGCCCAGATGTGGTGCCTTACACACAGCACCCACCTTCTTCTTGCCATCCTCGCTGATAACACGGCTGGTGTCAAGGATATCTGCAAAGAAAATAAAACATCAATGACGTAGCAAAGAAATATAAAAAGACTTTCTAACAGCAGCTCCCTTGTATCTCAGTGCCAGCTCTTCCTAATACAAGCTGTGGTGACATCATGACCCAAGCACAGGCTCAAGGTGGGGTCCTACGGAGAGCCTGCAGCAGGCACCGATCACAGGGCCTGGTTTGGTCAGGACAGTGGCCTCAGCTCCCATGGGCAGTGGGATGAAGGCAGCCAGCCCAAGAGCTGACTCCTGCAGTGGGCAGTGGGCAGCTGGGGCCAGGCAGTGAGGCCCAGAGCTGCGTGGGGGAGGACAGGACGGAGCAGCCAGGCTTGGCAGAGGAGGGCACAGAGGATGACAGGAACCACGTCAAACACAAACACCGAAACCAAACAGAATGAGTGACAGTCAAAACAACGGCTTCCACTCACTGTGCGATGTGGGGCAGCGCCTGCCATTGCACCCAAACCTGCTCAGCGTCATGTCAAAGTCAGAAATTACCTGGAAGAGGCAAGAAAACCAAATCCGTGAGTGCCCAGTGCACTCTGCCCTGGCCAGAGTGAGCCCAAGGTGCTGCCAAGGTGCTGCCACCCTCGAGAACGTGCACCCAGCACCACTGGTCTCCCGTGGGCACAGACTGGCAGCGACGACGTGGCCGCTCCTACCAGCCGAGAGGCAGACGATGTCCTCACCCTCCCACCCCGGAGCTCTTATCGGCACCGAATGGCTTCATCCTGCCTGGGCGGAGCAGGGCTTTGGGGACTGGCCCACAGTTACAGCTCCATAACGGGGAGCCAAAAGGTCCGTCCGGGTGGAGCCACCAGCCCCGTCCTCCCTCTCCAACTGCACCCCGAGCCGCAGGTGCTTCCTCACGGGGCTGGGAAAAGCCGGGCCGGGGCCGGGGGACGAGGAAGGGGCGGCAGAGACAAGGACGGAGCGCGGGCGATGCGCCGAGCCCCGCGGGGCCGCTACCTGCAGCTTGGCCACCCCCTGCTCCCGGAGGGACTGGATGATTTGCCGCACACGCTCGGGCCGCCGGATCCGGACCGTGGCTTTCTCCAGCTCGGGTACCTGCAGGCAGAGACCCCGCTCGGTGCCGCCCCGAGGCCCCCCCAGCTCCGGGGGCACCGAGGCCCTCCAGCCCGCGCTGTCTCCCCGTCCTGGCCGCGCTCAGAGCCG
>VZRL01006356.1:77726-114426 GCA_013397895.1 Origma solitaria
GCCCGGAGGGGGCTGGGGGGTGCTCGGGTGATGCTCGGGGAGTGTTCGGTGGTTGCTGGGGCTGGCGGAGCTTACCGTGGTCTGCCCCGCGGCCGCAGCCCCTCCGACCGGCACCGGCGGTTGCGTTTCGCTCGCGGCGAGCCGGGAAGGCGAAAAATTAAATAAATAATTAAAAAAAAAAAANTGCCCGCAGGGCTCCCGACACTGAAGCACTCCACAGCGCCAGGAACACTGAGACCCCGAGCCCTGGCAGGGGGAAAAGCCCACGAAGAACCATCCCCCAGCATTGCCACGGCCGCCACTAACCGATGTCCCTAAGTGCCACATCCACTAGACTTTTTAACCCCTCCAGGGATGAGGATCCATCACTACTTCCCTCGGCAGCCTGTGCCAGGGCTGGACAGCCCCTTGGGGAAAAAAGTTTCCGAAATTTCCAACATACAACCTAAACCTTCCCTGGCACAACTTCAGGACGGTCTGTGTGACAGCACTGATGAGAGCTGGACGGTACCACAGCTTCCTCCTGGGCGAGGTGGCACAAGACACTTCAGCAGCGACTTGTGCCCACCTTTGGGGGCTGTTATGCCCTAGTGAAATAATACTGAAGAGTTGCTGGGGGATCGATCACATGGCTGGTTTTGCTCTAAGCAACCATCAACACGGTGCAGGTCCAGATCCAGCATAACCTGGGCTGTAGGGAAGCAAAGGCTGGGGGCAACCACAGAATGCTGGGCCTGGGTCACCCCTGAATCTGTGATGTCATTATGGGGCACAATCCAGAACCAGCTAGGGGGCTCAGTGCTGGAAGTTTGGGGACAACACCAGAGTGCTCCACACACCTCAGCAAGGTCCACTGCCTCTGGCTCCAACGTGAGGGATAGCTTGGCACCCACCAAATATTCATCCTCCAACATGGAGAGGAAGATGAGCGATAGGAGTTGCAGCATCTCCAATGAGCTCCGCCTGGAAGGGAGATTCTGTGATGTGATCATCAGTGCGGATGGGGTGGAATTCAAGGCTCACAAGCTCATCCTCTCTTGCTGCAGTATCTACTTCAGGTCAGTGCTTGAAACACAAGGGAATGGGGACAAACAGTATTCCCTGATTGAGGTTTCCCTGCCTCAGCATGTCTCCAGGGCTTTCACCTGCACTGAACCTCTCATCAAGCGATTTCCCAGAGTCCTCACACCTCCCTGAACACTAGGATTAATCCACAGCCCGGCGTGTATCAGTGGCTCTTGGCAGTGGTGTCGGAGGAGCCCCAGACACAGTGCAGGGCTGGAGCCTGGCCAGCCTAGCCTGGCTGCAGAGGGCAGCTTTGCCTTCCCCACACCCTGTGACTCTCTGGGATTCAAGACCAAGTGTTGGTGCTGCACCTGGGCTGAGGCAACCCCACTCCAGTATCAGTCCAGGCTGGGGGATGACTGGATTGAGAGCAGCCCTGGGGAGAAGGACTTGGGATGCTGGTGGGTGGGAGGCTGAACATGCCCTGGCCGTGTGCACTGGCACTCAGAAAGCCCCCATTGTCCTGGGCTCATCCCCACAGGGTGGGCAGCAGATGATGGGGGGATTCTGCCCCTCTGCTTGTCTCGGGTGAAATCCCCTGCCCTGCTGCCTCCAGCTCTGGTATGCTCCAGAGGCTGTGTCTCATTTTCAAGCGACCAGCAAGTAAAACATTAATCAATAAATCATGGGGCCTCCCAGAATGGCTCCTACAGTGCCAAAACTGGTGCCCTGGGGGCAGGAGGAGCACAGGGGATCCAGAGACAAGGTTTAAAGCAGCAACACCATGTTTTCAGGACTCTGTTTACCAACTGGGACACCGCAGGCAAGATGGTCTATCAAATCCCTGGCATTTCAGCTGAAATGATGGGTCTCATCATTAATTACGCCTACACTGGCACAGTACCGATCACAGAGGACAACGTTGAGAGTTTGCTGGCTGCAGCAGATCAGTTCAATGTCATGGGCATCGTCAACCTGTGCTGTGAGTTCCTCAGCTCCAGGCTGTGCTTTGAGAATTGCATTGGCATTTGCAGACTCACTGACTACTACCACTGCCCCAACCTGCGCGCAGCTGCCTGCGTGTACATCCTGCATCACTTCGAGGAGGTGGCCCAGGTGTCTGAAGAGTTCCTAGACCTCTCTGCCGAGGAGCTGGCACACATCATTGAGAAGGATGAGCTTAACGTGCGGCGAGAAGAAGCTGTGTTCGAGGCTGTGCTGAGGTGGATTGCTCATGACCCACAGAACAGGAGGCAGCACATCGCCTGCTTGCTGAGCAAGGTGGGTGCAGCACAGCTTCGGAGCTGTCTCCAAAGGCTACCACCGAGCAGAAACCATCAGTATTAGTACTCCAACCTCCTCCTTGCATGTTTCAGGTTCGACTGGCACTCATACAATCCGACTACTTCATGAACAACGTCAAAGCTCATGAGTATGTGAAGGACAATGCCAACTGCAAAGATCTCATCATCAGTGCCCTGTCCGAAATCTACGACCTGAACTCCTATGGACAGAGTTCCTCGGTCAATGCCAACCCACTCACCCGGCCGCGCCTGCCCTACGCCATCCTCTTTGCCATAGGGGGCTGGAGTGGGGGAGGCGCGACCAGCGCCATCGAGACCTATGACGGCCGCACTGACAAGTGGCTGAACATCCCCTGGGAGCAAGAGAGCCCCGTTGCCTATCATGGCTCGGCTTATTTAAAAGGCCACGTCTACGTTATCGGCGGATTTGATGGCACAGATTATTTCAACATCGTCAAACGGTTTGATCCACTCCAGAAGACATGGCAGCAGGTAGCACCCATGCACTCACGGCGCTGCTACGTTAGCGTCACCGTTGTGGACAACTTCATCTATGCCATGGGAGGGTTTGATGGGTACATGCGGCTCAATACAGCAGAGCGGTATGACCCAGACACCAACCAGTGGACCCTGATCACCCCCATGCACGAGCAGAGGAGTGACGCCAGTGCAACCACGCTGAATGGAAAGGTAAAATAACCCCAACCAAGAGCAGCTGGGGTTGCAGCATGAAGAAAGTTCACATAAACCTTCACTACATCTGTAACACTTATATTCATAACAATTCATTCAATCCTGGAGCTACAGATACAAAGCTGGTCACATCTCTGGTGTGGCAGAGATGTGAGCAGGAAGGAGTACAGAAATTCTTCCAGAGCTGCTGCCCACCTGGTGCCCGACAGCCCTTTTCCTGGCCATAGGTGTGATACCAGGCCTGTCTGCTTCATGCAGCTTGGAAAATCAAGAGTCTAAATCTTGCTGGCATCAACTCTTTGCACTGCTGCTACTTCAAACCCAGAATGACAAGACCATTCCCATTCTATAATGAAACACCCCAAAAATCCAGCTACACCATTCATTTTCTCTTCAACATGTTTCCTCACCAAGGGTCTAACCACCCCACTCATACTTTCCCCCATCTCCTGTCCCCAGGTGTACATCTGTGGTGGGTTTGATGGCGATCAGTGCCTCAGCTCAGCTGAAGTGTTCAACCCCACCACAAACCAGTGGTCCCTGATCGCCCCAATGAGCAGCAGGAGAAGCGGAGTTGGGGTGATGGCATACGGGAACCAGGTGTACGCGGTAAGGGCTAACACCACCCAGCACTGCAGCCCTTTGGATGGCTGCACTTACCAGATCTCCAGGGTGGCCATGTGTTTACACGAGGTTTAGGGAAGTCAGAGCCAGAATGGCTGATGCACTTCCTGAGAATGTTATCACCCATCGCCATGCTTTTTGGTATGGAAAAGGTGTTTGGCAATGTTTAAGCAGCTGCAGCAAAGAACACAATTTCTTCTGCTGCCAGCAGCATCAGCAGCACAGAGAAGGGGCTTGGGCCTGTTCATCCATTGTTTAACCTCTCCATGGATGGCATCCAACTTCTGGAGAACTGTCAAAATGGACAGTTACATAAAGTACTTTGGAAAGCTCCTCAGAGAGCAGGGAGCAGACTGCAATAAGCAAGAGCCATGTTTGGAGATGTTGTGCTCTCCACCATGCTCAGACTGCAGCCAGGGAGGCTGGAGCAGTTCCCATCTCATGGGTGCGTGACAGGACCTGGCTGAGGAAAGGCCCCTTTCAGCTCTGTCCCTTTGGCATTCACAGGTTGGAGGGTTTGATGGGAACAGCCGGCTCCAGAGCGTGGAAGCGTACAACCCTATTGCCAACGCCTGGCACGCCGTGCCCTCCATGCTAAATCCACGCAGCAACTTTGGCATTGAGGTGATGGATGGCCTGTTGTTTGTGGTTGGGGGCTTTAATGGGTTCAGCACCACTGTTGCCACCGAGTGCTACGAGGAGGACACCAATGAGTGGTACGATGCCCACAGCATGAGCATCACCCGCAGCGCTGTCAGCTGCTGCGTGGTGCCAGGACTCTCCAACGTCATGGAATACATTGCTAGGCAACACTACTACCAGCACAGCTCCTCCATGGACATCTTATTCACCAGTTCAACTCGCAGCTCGCCGTTGTAAATAGTTCCCCTTAGCTAGGAGTGTTGTGATCAGCCATCACTGGATGCTTGTGTAAATAGTTCTGCATATCTAATAAAGCCTTCTGAGCATCCCATCACTGGATGCCTGTGTAAATAGTGCTCTTTTAGTAATAAAGTCCCCATGGGAGCAAGGGAGTATGTTCTCTTGTTATAAAATAGAAACAATTGTAACAGGCCAAAAGGATCATTAGGATTTAAAACATTCACTCCACAGTACTACCAAGTGTATCAGCCACACCCTTTAGAGCAACTTAAAAAATCAAAAGCACAACAGAATGTTAGAGAAATAAAAGGTTTATTTTAATTAATTCACCTCTTACAATAAACTTTAGTACAGTGTATTTAAGGTCAAGAACAGGACAGCAGGATCTGTTTCAAAGGGTCTATGACACACACTACTTTACCTCACAGGTAAGGACAGGACTGCTGCTCCCCAGCAAACCGCTGTCCCGCTGTTAATATGCCAGGAGAGCAGAGCTGCTGCGACCCACAGTGACATGGATCCATGAGGAGAATCTGACTATTAATGGTCATCAAACAGCTCGTTAGTTCCACACTCTACATTCATATTAGTCACAAGGTTAGATCCTCAAGAGCACCTGTTTTATCAGATTCCACCCAGGACTATCAAACAGAAGATGGCTCATAACCCAACCTAATGTGGACATAGCTGAAAATAAATCCAAGCCACAAACCACTTTCTTTACGCTTGCTTTTCAAAGCCCATTGGATGTTAAAACATCGTATTACAAGGCTGTGCTAAGAACAACACAAAAAGTTGTAATTCCTTGGGACTGAGTTTGTTGGCAGCCACCAGGGTATTCCACAACACACAAGCTGAGCCAAGAGTTTGGATTTTAGTATTTACTGTAGTGGAGAAAGATGCCATTGCCATAGTTGAGCAGAACGCTGGACACAGTTCCCAGCACATGTAACATCAGGCTGTTTGCTTCACCTCTAGAGTGGTCTCCCACCATGTGCAAAGGAAGTCTTATTAAGAACACACACAACCCCTGGCTACTAATGGAGTATCCAGGTAGTTATATTATGTACACATATGGCCCCTGGGAGTTACTACAGTGACCACCAGCACCTGGCAGGTGCCACTGGTACTTTGAGCAGAAATCCAGGACATGACATGTGTGTTTTGTGGCAGGTATCAGGACAAGTATAGAGGTGTGATTGTCCTAAGGAGGAAAACTCCCCCAAGTGTCCTTTTGCCTCAGTGAGGCCAGCAGTGTGCCTTCTCTCCCCTACTGAACACACACTGGGATCCTGCTGACAGCTAACCAGCCCCTAGAAACACACAGGAAGAATTCCCAGGCTTTTCTTTATGGGATCATTTGATAAACACCCAGCAAGCTATGGTGGTCAAGGGCCATAAGGAATTGTTATGGATTCACAGGCTCGAGGGCTAAACTGCAGCCAGAGCCATGAATACAATTCTCCCAACATGTCATGTGAAGCAATGGATCATTTGACCTATCAGTTACAAACCACATCAGTGCCACTGGTCCACTGGAATTCAAGGCTAAAAAACCCCAACTGCTTAAAACTACCCCAGCACTGGCAGAGCAAACAGTAAGAGCAGCCTGTGCTGCTGCGAGGGCCCCCCACCCCAGAGCACATGGAGGGACAGCACGGCACACACAGCATGCGGCTGGCACACACAGATTACCTGTCCAGGGATGGGGCTGGGCTGACACTGTCTCTGAGTGCTTTTAGTAAACGCCACAGCTTGTCCGTCAGCCCAAAGTCCTCCTGGAAAGTGCAATATCAATTTTGCTTACAAAAGGCAAGACTGCAAGGTTTGTTCTGGCCTCTTTGTTGCACAGTGCCATGCATTAAATATTCAGCTCCTATTCCAACTGAAATAACCATCTTGGTGTTTCTCCCTACAAACTGTCCATATTCAATGATAGCCTACAAGAGGGCTTGGAGAGAGCTGTGGTGGTGTGACCTACTACGACTCTCCAACTGCCTGTTAGATCCCTCCAGCCAACTGAGCAGGGTGGAGGATATGAACTCCTCTGTGTTGCTTTGGTGCAAGTCTGGGAAAGTATCCTAAAATCAGCTCCCACAAATTGCTGTTACATCGATGGATTCAGCACTAGAGGCATTTGCACACTTTATCACAAACTGCTGCCGGAGCAGCAGTTCTGCACCTACTCCAGCCAGACCTGCAGGAGTCCATGAGCCAGACCGGATCAACCCCCAGCTTACAGGCCTGCAGGAGGTGTTTGGAACAGCCACCTGCAAACATCCCCTTAAACTCACCTATCTCCTCTTGCATGAAGTCAGCAGCATAAACTTCACCTGCCCCAACAACCCAACAGGCAGAGAAAATACAACAGTCACCACAGAGCAGTCAACTGAGACAAACTGTTCAGAATTTCAAGGTTGGTAGTTTTTTAAAGTAAGGCTGGAGACTCTCTCACAAACAGACAAGTTATTGATATCAAAATGGCCCATGAACCACAAAGTGGAGCGTACACATCAGAGAAACCTTTACACACTGAGTGGTGGAAAGACTTACCCCGAGTTTCAGATACGATCTGTGCTGCCTGTTGAACTGGAAAATGAGAAGGAGCAGCTCAGGAAGCAAAACAATTAAAACCAAAACAAACCCCAAACTGGTTAAAAGTTCTTTGCAAAGAAGTCACCCACATCAAAACCACCAGCAAATCATCAACGAATCAAGAGCACTAACAGATTTTCCAAAAAGGTTTGTCTACATAAATCTTGTAATACCCAGGTTACTCCTCCCATTCCCTTCCCTAAGATCCTGAGTTAGACTGCATGGGAAAACCTGGAACATTCAAATGAAGGGAAGGATGGGGAGAAAAGGAGGTAGGAAGTAAGCACTGAAACCGTTGGTGAATGAAAGAGTCCTGGAGCTTCTTGGACTGGGGAGATGGAGTGCTCAGTGGGACAGGTAACTGAGAGGCAGGGATACTCCAAAGGGAATATCCCACATTTGGTTCCCTGGGAGTACAGCAGAAAGCAATGCAGAGCCAACCAGGGCACTTGCATGTACAGCCACCTCAGAATTACAAAAGGCGTTTAAATGAGCTTAAATCTCACTCCCAAAGCAAGTGGGGAAATTCAGATGCTTGGAGACTCTGAAAGCCCAGCTCTCCCCCCTGTAGGAGCACACGTGCCAACCTGGTACAGAGCGGCAGCACAGCTGCTGGGAGTCCCCTGGGACAGCACATGGAGGACAAAGCCTTCTGATTGTCAGAGACAGGCTGGGAACAGCAGGGGCTCTTCCATCACTTTTCACTAGAATTAAAACGTGCAACACTTGAGAAAAGACCTACGAGTAGCTCAGGTGTCACTATATTCCCGTGAAATAATCCCACTCTCACTAATCCACTCTGACAGAACTGAACAGCTAGTGTGGGTGGGTGCCTCATTGCTGGTTGTCGCTCCTTTGCTCAGGCTGTTGACCCAAGTTCCTAAGTTTGAGTCACTGACAGACTCAAACCTGCAAATAGACCTGAAAAAGATCCATTGCCTCAAGCTCTCTTTTAGCAAGTGTCTTGTGTCCAACCAATCATCCGCTGGTAAACAAACTCTGCAGCCTCTCTACAACACACAAATACAAAATATTTAATACACATAGAAACATCCTGAAGTAATTTCATAAAGAAAGATTGTGCTTTTGTTTCATACAGAACTATTGCACTTGCCTCCTGCTTGGGAAAGCCAAGTACATCAACACCAATCCTGTGAAGTTTAGTCACTGAGGAGAGAATCAAAGGAATGTCAAGAGATAAGTGCAAATGAAACAGGTGCTTTCAAGCACACACAAATGTAACCACTAAATTATTAAGAGAGAGAGCTTTGATCTTCCAAGTAGCACTGTTAGAGACTAACTCTATAGAAACTCTTGGAACCAAAGATCTGAGGAGAGAAGTAACAGGCTTAATGCTCCCGGAGACATTTCACAGCCCGATACAGGCTACAGCTTTTCCCTGGGCATCATTAAGGAATACTGCTGGATTCATGGAGTGTCTCAATTCCCACCCGCCCTCAACTTCTGAGCTTCTGAATTTTCAGTACACAACAGATGCTGGTTTTATGCATCAAATCCAATCCACATCCTCATGTCTTATAAAGACACATCAAGCCTAAAAAAAGGGTTTATTTCCTAGGCTCATCAGGAGTGATATTCCAGACACTAGCACTCAATCTGGGAGCGCGGCATCCTCCGTAAGCTCAGGGAGTATCGGTGTATTTCCTGCATCTGCCTTTCCTGCATTTGCCTTATTCTATCTTTTTGCCACATCAGATTTTGTGGCATGGGGTACCTCTGTGTTCCCTGCAGGCACCTGAAGGGGATTCTCACATGGCAGGCAGTGGCTCTGCAGCGGGGCTGTGGCATTGGGGGCAGGAGCATCCAGCGCTTCCGCTCGGCGCAGTAGCGATAGGCCTCCTTCCTGTACTGCTTGTCAATGTCATCACTGTTCTTCCATCCCCCGATGATAAACACGTCATCTTTGTAGTAACAAATAGCTGCTCCTTCAATGCTCAGGACCTCAGGGGGCAAGGATTCCAGGATTTCATCCGAGGCCCTGCTGGAGATCTTTCCCTTGGCCTCCTCATTGTCTATGAGGTAACTCTTGGGGCAGCACGATGCCGTGTGGTAGAAGTTGGTGTTGGCAACAGACATCTGGAATGAGCAGTAGTTGTCGATGAGGGGCAGGGACTCCACGTCCTGCCACTGCCTGGTTTCAGCATCGTATCTGATAATAACAGCCCTCAGCCCGTCCTCGCTGTCGCTATCAACTGGAGTGCGGGCGGCCACATACACAAATCGGTCCTCCACAGAGACAGCTTTGACATCCCGCAGGATCTTCGGTGCCGACTCCAGGTTCACCCACTTGTCCTGCTCAGGATTATAAATGGCCACATCTTTAAAGCCTGGACTGAAATTGCCGTGTCCACCAATACTGTACAAGTTGCCTTTCACTTCAGTAAGGCCAAAGGAATGCTTCCTGGTGATTAGATTTGAGACCTGCTCCCAAATATTTCTGTTTGGATTGTACCTTTCTACAGTCTTGGCAAACCCCGGTTCCATGGAACCAGCCACATACACATAGGACTCTGTCACGGCCACAGCGTGCCCGTCCAGGTGGTTGTGGATGTGAGGCAGATTGACCCACCTGTCCTCGTCGATGAAGTAGCCCACGCACTCACTCAGGTAGTCACCACCCTCGGACACACCACCGATCACCATGATGACATCCATGTTCTGGCCGAAGCGCGGCAGCAGTGCGGCAGGACAGGTGGAATGTTGCAGGTTCCCAGACTGCAGGTTCTCGGAGCGCAGGGCATGGCTCTCCACGGCCTCGGACACCAACTTCACACAGGCCTCGTTGCTCAACACCAGCCGCTCAGATTTGACGTGGCGAGTCAGGTACGTGGGTTTCATCTGAGACAATCTTAGCAGCTTAAAGAGATCTTCGAAGTACCTCTCTCTTTCCTCAGGATTTTTCTGAACCCACTTCAAAACAGTCTCAAAGAGGATTTCTTCAGAGTCTACCGTGATCTCTGAGTCGGAGAGCCAGTCCCGGACAAGGTGAAACGGCAAAGTGTAGAACTCCTCATCTTGGATGACTTTGTGGAAGTTTCTCCTGATCATATCCTGCGCTTTGAGGGCGAGCTGATTCAGGGAATACATGTGGGCCAAGCTGTGAACTGCCACACAGTTGGAGAGGTTCAGTTTCTTCTTCAGAAACTCTCCACAGAAGTCCTTTAACCGGGTCAGCAGAAACCTGCAGGACAAACAAGGGAGTTATACATCCCTGGAAGTGTTCAAGGCTGGATTGGATGGAGCTTGGAGCAACCTGGTCTAGAGAAAAGTGTCCCTGCCCGTGGCAGGGGGTGGAACCAGATGAACTTCCAAGGTCCCTTCCAACCCAAATCAGTCTGGGACCCTCTGAGAACACGGCTCGATCCCCGCCAGCCCCCGCCCCGGCCGCGCTTACCTGTCCGCCATCTCCAGCACCTCATGGACGTTACCGGGGCTCACGCGGATGGTGCCGGTGTACATGAAACCAATAACGGCCTCCACCGTATCGGGGTCGGGGCCGCCCTCCGAGCTCCACTTCTGCAGCTCCACCCGACCCGAGCGCGACTCCGCGAAGCCCCCCGAGAGCAGCGGCGTGAAGTACTCGGTGGCGGCGGCCAGGACGGACCGGTGCGCCCGGTACTCGCGGGCCATGCCCACGCCGCCGAACGCCAGCGTGATGTCGCAGTACAGGCCGTGGCGGCGCTGCTCGTTCTGCCGCCAGGCCAGGTCGGAGCAGTGCGCCGGGCACCCGAACTCCTCCGCCTCGGCCTCCCCGTCCGCCCCGCCGCCGCGCGGGCCCCCGCGCTCCGCCTCGGCCACCGGCGGGCCGGGACCGGGACTGGGGCCGGNCGCTGCCCCCTGGCGGAGAGAGAGCGCCTCTGCAGGGCAGCGGCGGCGCCGTGAGGGGATCGGGGACGAGCGCGGCACCTGGGACCCGCCGAGACCCCGCGTCCCCTCAGCCCGGCACCCCACGAGACCCCGCGTCCCCTCAGTCCTGGACCCCACGAGACCCCGCGTCCCCTTAGCTCGGGACCCCCATGGATCCCCATCCCCTCAGCCCGGAACCCCGGGACCTCCATGGACACCGCGTCCCCTCAGCCCGGAACCCCCGGGACTCCCCCGTATCGCCCATCCCCTCAGGCCCGACCCTCCCCAGCTCTCCATCCTCCCAGCCCGGAGGCCCCGCGTGCTCTCAGCTTCCCCGTCCTGGGCCGCCCCGGTGCTCTCGGCGCCTCGTCCGCCATGGAGGAGCTCAGGTACCAAGGCCCAGGACCCAGTCCAGCTTCTGCTCGGAGCCTCAGGCAATCCTCATCATTTTTCTTCCTCTCATGGCCTCCCCAGGCCGCGCTTGAGGAATTAGGAATACTCTTCACTCCAACTAAGGTACACACGGTTGTTAATCACAATGAAGAGAGCCGGAGTTGATTATTTCATGTTTGTGATACACAAAGTACAAGTTCCCTAACTCTTGTATAATGCTTTATCAGTCATAGCTAGTTTCTGTCCCTCTGTTTATTCTCTACTTTGCTAAATTTCATCTTTTTGACCTACGCTGAAACAGGCAAGGTGAAGTCTGTATGCGGTTTGATTTTTATTTCTCCCTTTTTAAATCACCTGAAACAGACCCTGAGGAGTAATTGCATTAGGGTTGTTATTTTGTTAAATGACAGCTTGTCACAACATCCCCTTCAGACACTGTTTAGGACCAAGTTGCAGAAGTCACACGAGGAAAAAGAATAAATTAGTAATGTGTATTTATTTGAGTTTGATTACAATACACAGACAAGAAGGACACTGAAATTAGTACTGAGATATTTTTGTAGCTGCAGATAACATGAGTGACAGTGCACAGAGCAGCAGTCAGAGGAAAGGAGAGGTTGTTTGCATAAATACAGACACTGAAATACAGGGATTTCACAGTTTTCACAGCAGTATGTTACAACTTTACACTTTAAATTACTACACCAGCTCTTGAGTAACATTGGTTATATATCAGCAGTGGACCCAGGATTCGGGTACAGTCAGACCAAGAATAAGAACACAGTAAACAAAATGAAAAACAACAACAAAAAAAAAATCCAAAGTCATGGCTTATGGGAATGACAGGCATGTTCCCCTCATGGGAAAGGTACAGCTTGTTACCAGAGTTATGTTCAGTAAGGCGTACCAATGAGCCAAACTCTACCCCCCCAAACCCTAAATCTCCTCTGGAAACAAAACGAAATGAGAATAGGAAAAAAAAAAAAGGGCAAGAGACAGTATTAAATACAGCAGGTAACAGAGGGAATAGCACAAGTTTTGGTTTTATTAGAGTAAGTTTCTATCCTTATAAAACAGTCGCTTTGCACACAGTCTGACCAGGCAGCTTGACGTCTCTGTCCCAATAATGGCCTTTATACATCACAGTCCCACCGTGGTTGTCCCTGGATAGGCTTCTGTCCTTGTGCATTCCAAGGCAACACCAGCTTCTCACATGGTCATGTGCTCCGGTAGGACATAGGATATATCATCCCAAGGGTGACGGTACAGACCCTGCTTCAATCTCTTCTGGTCCAGGTAGTGTCCTGAAATGGAAGTGGTCCATGTTACAAAATTCCCATCCCTCCTCTTAGTCTTCGCCTTGAGTTGGCGTTCTGGAGTGTACTGAATGCCCCCAGGTTTCAGGTTTGTCTGGCGTTCTGGGGCAGGGCAGCTCCAGGAGGAAGGAAGGGGAAGGGAGGACGTGGCAAACTCACCAATGAATCCCATACTCCTGCCCAGTACAAAGATGCCATTGAGAGCTCCTATATCAATATATTCATCTGCTTCTTCCCTGCAAAAGGAAGGAAAATAAATAGTTCCTGGTAATCACCTATTTAAGGAATCAAATCTCAGACAGGCTGGGAGCTTGCTCTAGAGCCAGAAGCCACATGAATTCCCAAGACAGCTTTCTGCCCCCAAAAGCCAGGCCAGGCTACGTTTCCTTCCCTGTGTCCTGGAATTCTGCCCCTCAGGAGCTGGCAGTGCAGCTTCATAGGACCATGATCCAAGAACATCTTCCCCCCTCCTGCACACTCACCGTGTGAAAGAGCCACAATTCCTGAGCACATCAACAAAGGCCACTCCAATAAAGCCATCTACATTCAGGATAAGGTTTGGTTTCTGCAGGAAATAAAACACACCCCAATAAAGATGTCAACAGTGCAAGTGGTGTTCACCTGACACCTTCCACTCTAAGGGTGATATTTGAGTGCTGCCTGTAGTTGAGGACACACCAACCCAGCGATGGAGAGGCTGCTCAGCAGCATGAACAAGAGCCACACTTAATGGGAATGCTGGAAAACGAGCTCCAAACAAGGGGTCCACTGGGTCAAATCCCAGAGATTCCCTGTCATGGGCCAGCACGTGTGCCAACAGCCTTGGATTTACACCCAGCAGTGCCAGTGTGGACAGTGGCCACAGAGATGATGGTTTGGCTTGTTCAGCATTCACATGGTAGCCAAATGCCTTCAGCCTTTCTAAACTGCAGCTGTACTTGGCCTCAACTCTACCCCAGACACAATCCCCAGCAACAATTCATGAAGCACTGCACTAAAAATACAGCTGAGCTCCAGCCACTTTCCCTCCCATGAGTACCAGTGCCCAGAGCAGTTCAATACTGGCGCCTTTCACCTTGGAAGTTGTGATTTTTTCTACTTCAAGCGCATAGTCCAGCAGCGGAGTGGCTGGGAAGTGCTGCTTCACGTAGTCCTTGAGAATCTGAACTCTCATGTCAGGGTTGTTTATCTGCAAGTTCAGAGCACATTACAGTCAATGATGTTGCCTTTTACAGATACTCTCTGTAGATTTGGGAGAATTTGGTCAATACCTGCCTCTGAAATGTGCGAATTTCCTTCCCTTTGTTTTTGCTCTCCCCCACCCTTCCCTAAAAATCTCTCCAGTTTGTCCTAATGCAGTTTTCTTACTGATTTAACTCGGTGTCCAATGCCCATAATCAGCTTCCCTTCTTTCTTCATCTTATTCACAAACTCCATGGGGATAATCCCACTGTCAAAAGCTTTGCTGAACATTTTGGCTGCGGCATCCAGTGCTCCCCCAAACCGGTCACCCTGGGTGCAGACACAAAGGCAATTACAACAAAGCACTCCACAATTAACATACAAACCCAAGATTATGTCCCGCATCCACTCTCCTGGCCTCTGTGGCATCCAGGATATTAGAGCTGGGCAGGCACCTGAGAGAAAGCATCTGCTTGTCTCCCACAAGAGTGACAATTTGGAACCAGTGCATCTCTGCTAGAGACAAGGTGGGGGAAAATGCAATCCAAAGTCTGTTTTAGTAACACTTGTCAGAGTTCAGGCAACCAAACAGAGTGAACACTGACAGCAATTTGGCTGCTACAAAGTATTTCTAGACTCAAAGGAGACAAACTAGTCTGGCTTACTGGAAAAGTGGACCACATTTGAAACAGGGAGAACTGAACTATTAAAGCTGAAATTCAAAGTGTGAGTAGGCAGACACCACAAGTCTGTGACTCAGCAGCCAATCCAAAAATTAATAGTAATAAAACCTAGAAGAGTAATAGTAACAAAGCTAAACCTCCTGGATATCAGGTACTCACGATAGTAAGAAGGCCTGAAGTGAGACTTGAGACTAGATCTTTGCCAGCCCTGGCACAGACAATGGTGTTGTGGGCTCCGGACACGGCTGGCCCGTGGTCTGCTGTCACCATCAGGCACATCTCAATGAACTGGCAGGCGTACCTGGGTAACCTGGGCACAGACACCACATCAGTCAGGGACAGAACACAAATGCAATTGTTTGTAAAGTCCCCAGTCTCTCCAGAGTTGAGGAGACACAAGCTGTCAGAGTGTGAATCAGGCCTAGAATACAGAAATTTCCTCAATGCACCACAAGACTCATGGAAAACTTTATCCTGACACTAAAATACAGTGTATGCAGCCCAAAATGCTGATATGATGTCATGGAGGGAATACAGAGATGGCATTCCAGTGAATCTACCTTCACAAAGGAATCCTGGAGTTACTTTTTTTGCTTAGAAGTCTATTAATAAACAAGAAAAACTCCAAACCAAGAATCTGTGAGCTTTCACAAGAGCTGCCTCACCTCCTCTGAAACCAGAGCAGGCCCAGAACCCCTCCAATTCCCATCTCCTCCTTGAAGACCTCAGTGATGGGCATCCCAGCATAGATCAGCTCCTGTCCTCGCTCGTCACAGATGCTGGTCATGAAGGAAGCTGGTTTGCGAATCAGTCCCAGCTCCTGGAATTGCAGCATAAAGATGGGATGTTAAATAACCCACACCAGCAGAAAGGGGCAGCACAGGGCAGAGGGGGCAAAGAGCAATGCCTCAGGCTTGCCCTCAGAGCAGCTTCCACAGCCCAGAACCAGCACAGCCCAGCAGCTCACAAGTAACACTATAAAGCACAAGGTATAAGCCCAATGTGGCATCCAGAATCACAGCAAATGCGCTGTCTGGTTCCAAGGATCCCAAAAACAGGTAAACCAGCACAGCTCACCCTTGCCCAGGAGTAATCCATTGGCACAGTTGGAGGAGGCACTTCCTCAGCTGGTTCAATCACTCTTTTGGCCACAAGATCCTGGTACACAGACCTAGGGGGAGAACCTATTCAGTAACTTTCGTCCTTCTAAGAGATCCAACCAAGGTGATCTAACCCAGACCTTAAAACCCCCACAATGATTAGAAGCTGCTTTCCTTAAGCAGAAGTATATTTCCTATCAGGCCAGAATTAGTGCCCTGACAGCTTTTGCCCCCTGCTGAAGGTGCCCTGTGAGTGTGACTTACTGAATGACCTCTCCCAGCTCATCGAAACTCCGGGGAACAAACACTCCAGCTTCCTTTAAGGCTTGGTTCTTTGCTACAGCAGTTTCAGAGGCCTGGTTGGCACAAGCTCCTGCATGGCCAAACTGCACCTACAAACAGGAGAAGAGAAACCAGTCAAGAATACAGGCTGTTACCTGCAGAGTGTGGAATTGATGCCTTGACAGGCTTACCTAAAACAGAGGCTAGACAAAGTTAAGAGAATAAAGGGCAGTTATATTTATTGAAGGGCCTTCAGGTGCATTTGGGGCAGACAAAGCCCACCCGAGGTGCTACACCCAAAATGGATGACGGGTCACAGATTTTTCATACTTTAAAAGTTTTGTCCATTTGCATATCTGGGGATAATCCTCCAATTACAGCTTCAGGTAATGAACTCAGTTACTCCAAGTTTGCTTCCCCCCAATTCACTGTTGTTTACATATCTTGGGGCCTGAGACAGTGAAGTGTCCTTGAATTTCGAGCTTAGAGAGGAATTGTTTTGTCTAAAAATGCTGAGAACAGTAGCTTAGCACCCTGTATGGAGCCTAGAATTATACACTACAGGATTACAGATACATGGGAAAACATAGAAGCTAAAATCCTAAGGCATCAGAACAGAATAAAGACCTGACTGGGAACACCAGGGCTGCACATTTGCCTCCTCTGG
Organism: Origma solitaria; assembly: GCA_013397895.1. NCBI lineage: Eukaryota > Metazoa > Chordata > Aves > Passeriformes > Acanthizidae > Origma > Origma solitaria. Next base: position 94,320 of record VZRL01006356.1, read on the forward strand.
GCTACCAGAATTCCTGGTTGCAGCCATAGCCAGCAGGGCAATCAGAAGGATATTCTGGTGTGGAATCACTCCAGGCTCATCCATTCCTGTTCTGCCTCCCTAAATTGCCCCACTTCAGAGTTGCTTAACATAGATCTTTCCCATTCCCAGTCCAGAAGCAGACAGCTATTGGAATTTGTTGTGTTCCCTGGGATCTTTGGACTCCCTTCACAAGTTATCAGAATCCCCTGGAAATTTTCTGTGACAAAACTACAGAGACACAAGATACCTTTAAAATTTATATTTATGAACTTTTGCACATTGTACCTAAACCTTCCAGTACTGGCAGTAATAGGTACAATGATTAAAGTCGTGGTTTTCTTCCTGTTGTGGATATATCCTTATTTTATGCATTTGCCCCCATTTTTGCACATACCTCTGAGGAGAACATGGTGGCACAGGTACCAATGCACCAGCACACCACTGGCTTAGTGATCCGGCCTTCTTTAATGCCCCTGCAGATCTTGTATTCTTCTGTGCCTCCAATCTGCAAGGAGAGAGAGATGATTCCAAGCTGCACTTTTGATAAAACCAGCTCCAAGATGCGCAGAGGCATTGCTGGGATTTTTCATCCTTTTTCACTGAATAATGGCTGAAGTCTCAGAACAGAGCCTCCCAGTTGGTTGTTTTTTTCGGGTTTCTGTTGGGGTTTTTTTGTTTGTTTTTGGTTCTTTGTTGGTTTTTTTTTTTAAGTAAAGAAGACTATGCTTGCCTGTGGAATAAAAATCAATTTCTTTTGACAAAGGCAGCAAGAAATAAAGTTTAGAATACTCAAGAACAGTAGAAGTAACTGCTATTTAGCATCCTTGAAGACAGGTCAGATGCTCCCAAAACAAAACCATGTACAGGTAGTGGTCTCACTCACCTCCCCCAGTACTACAATCATCTTCACTCCTGGAGTATCCTGATAACGCAAGACATGATCCATAAAAGTTGAACCAGGATATCTGTGTGCAGTACAGAGGAAATGGTAGAAATTTATTTCATACACTTTTCTGAAAGAAAAATTAACACCCAACCTGCCCTTCTTTCTCCAAATTACAAACAATTCGTCTGTTGACCGACTGCTGAAGGTGCCAACTCATACCTGTCTCCTCCGATGGCCACCCCCTCATAGACCCCATCGGTGGTTCGGGAGATGATGTTGTTGAGCTCATTGGACATCCCTCCAGAGCGGGACACGTAGGCCACGCTGCCAGGACGGTACAGCTTCGATGCCAAGATGTTATCCAGCATGCCTCCTGTGTTGCCTATTTTAAAGCAACCTGGCTTGATCCCACCAACCTACAAAAGAATTAGAGAAAGGTGTAAAGCCCTTTAAAATAATGAAACTGAGGAACATTTGTGTAAGGCAGCCTTGTCTGCACAAATGCTGACAAGGGAGGACAGCAAAGACCTTAAGATGACAGACTGACACGTCCTGTGATGGAAGACAAAGTGGATTGTAGGATACACTTCATCCATCTGAGAAAGCTGATCTGAAGGTTAAGAAAGACAGGAGAAGGTGGCTGTCAGTACTTACGGTTGCAGGCCCAATGATGGTGACTCCCTTTTTATCAGCTGCCTTGATCAGTTTGCGTGTCAGGGCCTCTGGAATGCCCTCGGCAATAATGGCAATGGTGCGGATCTGTAGCAAGAGAAAGAAAACCATTGGTACCCCCAGGAGCTGCCCCTGTCAGGCCTCTGGGAGGTCATAATTGGGAGGTCACTCTGTGCACTGCCGTGATCTTCACAACAGTCTCAATGCTCTGCTCAGGGAATTTTCTCCCCCTTGCACATCAGAGCAGTGCTGTATTTTACTCAGCCTGAAGTAGTTACTGCTCACCAAGAAGCACCAAGCTCCTCTTAAACAAATTGCAAGTTCAGTGTTAGGATTTGCCAGAGACCCCCAGTATCCTCCTTACAGTCTGTAAGAGGTTAGAATTGGGGGTTATCTGCTAAGTTGGAAGACCAAGACAATTTGCTAATGCTGTCACAGTTTAAGAAACATCAGTACCCTGCTGACAGGGTGTTCCTTCTTTTGGGCTTCTTCTAGATCCCGCACTCACCTGGGGATAATTCATGGTTTCCACAGTGCTGTCATAGGCAGAGCGCAGAGACGCAAAATTGATGAGAACATCCACCTCTGGGTGCTTCCTCATGGCATCTGACATGTTCTTGTAGACTGGGATCAGAATTTCTTTGTGGCCCCAGTAGAACTTCTGCCTGTGGTCACCACTGTAGAAGAGAAGATGGAAAAGCCCTGACCTTAAGGCTGCTGGAAAGGCAAAGGGACACAGCGCATGCAGACAGAGGAGTTTACAAACCCCATTCTCAGCCCCCAAGACTGACTGAGACACTCACGAGCACGTGAGCGTGTGTGGGGAGGGACCATATGACAGCAGAAGGTTCTTCAGAGAATAGGACAGAGCAGCGTATGGAAGGAGACAGGCTAATGGGGACAGAGGCATCCAGCAAGATGAATAAGCTCTCCCACAGTGAAGTTACCAGAGCCTTAACTCTACTCCAAGCTGGAAGACAGAATGAGGCACAGAAAGAGTAATGAATGAGAGGCGTGCAAAGCTGTGTCACTGGGCTGGTGCTAACGCTGGACTGGGGGAACAGGAAACCAGTATCTGTGGTGAACAGCCAGGACAGCAGTGGGAGGGCCAGTCAGCTTCCCATTCCTGCTACAGTGGGACTCTGCCCATCCCACAGACACTGGAGGAGAAGCACCTGGGAAGGTTTCACTGCTGGTATTTCATACACAGCAGATGCTCTGACTGGAACTGCAGTGAAGTCTGACTGGGCAGTAGCTTAAGCTTGTGGATACTGGCTGTGTTCCCATATTCATACATTCGTGACAGAACATTCCAGATTTTGTCAGCCGGGCTCCCTCCAAAAGGTCAAGCAGAATCAGATAATTACAGGTAGCCTTAAACTTTAATCCCTAATGCTTTTTCTTCCTTAATCAACTGCAGCACTGCCAGGGGCTGCCACTCACCTACAGACGTGACTGTGCCTGCACTCAGTACCCCAAGGTTTGCACTTGCTGAGAATTTATTACAGAACTGCAATTACCATCAGAGCTGCAGAATAACAGTACAAGGTCTTAATTGTCAAGAGGAGAAAATCTCTGCAGGACAGAGGCTGATTAGACATCAGCTCTCCAGGATGTCTGTAAATACCACAGGAATGAACCAAGGCTGCTGCATGGCTCTGGGCTCCCACCTCACTGTACTGCAAGCAACAGCTGCTGTTTCCCTTCTCTCTACTTGCCCTGTCCCACAGGGAGAGCCCCCCACTGAGGAGGTACAGTAAAACAGCTCATGCACACCCTATAGCCCCTCTCATCCCTATAGGGATGAGTAAAAGAGGGTGAACACCACAAGGGAACTCTCTATCCCACTGAAGGATCCACAGGTTTCCTGCCTGCTAAGTAACCACTGCTGCTATTGGAAAGAATATGAACAAGATTTTATTTTCTTTTAATTTTGTTTGGCTACATACCTGCTTTAGTTTGTCAGCAGAGCTGCTATGATTCTGGATAATATTTGGAGGGTATTCGGATAATATCTGGATAATATTTGTGCTGCAGGCACAAATCAAAGTGTCTCAGACAAGCACACAGACAACAGCAGATAAGCGGAAGGAGCCTTACACAGCTTGCCTGTCTTCGCTGAGCCAGTGGGGCAGAAAGAAAGCCCAGGTAGTCACACCTGCCTTACTCACTGAGTGAAGAACAGAACTTGGACATCTTTTGAAAGCACATGAAGTGGAACTTCAGTTCTGTGGCGAACATTAAGCTGTTTCAACAGTGCAGCCCGAAATCAATGGTTGAAGGAAACAGAGCAGCCTACAAAGCCAACCCAGGGGTAGAAGGGAGCAGAGGAGAAGGTGTTCCAGCAGGGATGGAGACCAGGGCAGAGCTCCAGCAAAGAACCGCAGAGACTGAGAGGAGGAAGGTCACAGAAGCGCTGGAGGGAAATGGAAAAGCGACGCAGTCACAGGCTACTTACGTGAATGGATAAACCATGGCAGCCACTGACGGTTCATCCCGGGAGCAAATATAATCGAAGTCCAGCATTCCTTGGACAGCCCGGGTCTGCATCCCCCACACGATCGCTTTGGTGTGGCGGCTAAACAGTGTTGTGGCTTTACCTGCTCGGAGAGGGGAAAAATAAACCAAACCATGTTCAAACTGTACACCTGAGCAAGACAAACTGCAACTGCCAAATGCCTGCTGAAAGGCTCCTGGATGAGTGCATTCCCCTCCCTCCAAACTGAACCCAAGAGATGAACTGCAGGATGGAGTAGCCACACTGTCCAAATTAAGAAACTGTAGATGAAGCAGCAACCCCTTGCCTGGATTCTGAACACAACAGCCAGGTTTTGGGGTTCACTAAATGGGACAGTGAATCACAGGGGGGAACTGGTTTAGGAGAGGAGAGAGGTGAAAACTGCCTCTCCTCCCATAGGCCTTTCATCTTCCTCCCAGTTTTCTTATGCAAAGCTGAAGAGAACTTTGAATTTCTTTTCTTTATTTGCATGTAGCCCACAGTCTGGGTGAACCATGGAAGGCTGTTCAAGGCACCACAGTAAAATGATAGGAAATTTTGAAAAAAAGGCAGGAAATGGAGGGGACAAAAAGTAAAGGAGCTTAACATACTCAGGTTTTCTTTCAATTTTTCTTTTATGATCAGAAACTTGATGGCTCCAAGAATTTATATATGGCCCAAAACTTGGCTTCAGGAGACAGAGTCACAGGAAAAGCAACAGTTCAGCCAGTGAGGATGAGCTGTTTGCTTAAAATCTATTTACACCACTTGTCACAGCACAACATTGAGTCCCTCCTTCTGACTCCAGGCAGAATTAATTTTAAAACTTGTAAAAACTCAGAGCTGATCCACCTGCTGATGCCAACTTGGGCTACTGCTGAGTTCTTTCTGGATTTGGATCAAAGGTAAACAGCATTAGGGATTAAACAGGACACTGTTCTTCTGGCCAAAAAAAAAAAAAAAAAAAATCAGTCCTTGCTCTCCAGCCCTACACACTCACAGTTCAGATTCACTGCAATGTGACTTGTCATTAGGGAACTGCTTACCCCGAAAATTCTGTCTATCTTGCAGGTGCCTGCAGGGGGGTACCACAAGTGTTTCCAGGAACACTAAAATGCAGACCCAGAGAGGTGATGCTGTTTGTCTGAGAGCATGCAAGCAATAATCTGAGAATGCCCCTTCTACTGTGCCTCCTCATGATAAGGGAAGTAACTTGTAGCTCTACTTTGCCCCCAATTCAGCAGTTTACTCTCACCCAGCACAGAGCCCAATAGAGTCTGAAAGTCCCTATAAAACAATTTCACTGAGCACAAGCTTTAATGGTTTGCTGGACTGATAAGGCAACATTTAGTTCATCTGTGATTTTTCTGTACTTTCCAAACGTGATAATCGGGGACTCCCCTGCACTACTTTGTTTCCCTTTGAAACAAGATGCTAGTTATTGGCCACAATTAGTGACAACTTGTTTTGGAAAGCAAAGGGAACAGAGCTTTTCACTATGTGCCTCAGGCTGTTCTTCTCTCTGATAGTTGTGGAGGGGAAAGGAAGAAAAAATAAAGTTTGTTTGAGACCTGGCCCTCTCTCCCCCAGAAATAGGAAGTATTCGTGCAAAGACATTGTGATCTGCACTTGAAAAACCAGATGAGAAGTTCACATGGTGACAGCTAAATATGCTGGGCAGGAGGGAAGGACCAGACAACACAGCAAACTTTTGGAGAGAAAAAAACAGCAACAAAACCAAGAACTAAAAAAAGTCAGCTGCCAGCGAGGCCAGGCACATTCAGCTGGTCACACAGGTCCTACCTGAACCAGGTCTTGAGGTTGGGATTGAATCTGTTAAAGAGAGAATCACTCATGCAATGGTATGACAGAGCTGGCTGCTGCCAGCCCACTGGCCAGGCACCCAGGCAGGTGCTGCAGCAGCCCTCCTCTCCACAGCATTCAGGGCTTTCAGGTTTGCTCTTGTTAAAAAACAAGCAGACTGGAGACCTCTCACTGTACTTCCTCTTAATGTGCTGTTCCTGAATATCCCAGATCAGGGCAATTCTGACTTGCTGTGTGTATGAGCTCATAGCACAAGTGAGCTGCTAAACCACTTAACTACACTCAAGACAAAGACAGGCAGGTACCACAAAACTGCTTCCCTTTATACAAAAAAACCCAAACATTTGTCTCATGCCCATCCTGCCTTTGGGAAGAGCAGAGCATTACCAGCAGCATTCCCAGGACTGGACTTACCAAGAGGTGCTGTTGGTTTTGCCTTCTTAGCTGGAGCAATACCATCTGGTTTGGACTCTGAGAAGGAGGCGGTTCTGCTTGGTGCTGGAGTCTGAAAGATTCAGAAACCAAGTCAGTGAGGGACAGCACACCAGGTATACCCTGGAGCATAGAGGAACAGATGGCCTCACTTTGGCTACATGGGTCTACTACAAAGAAAACCAAAGGAAATGAGTTTTCAGTCAAGACACAGAAAACTAAATGAACCTACTAAATGAATGGTTCAACAGTCACATTGTTAGCTTTGAGAGGCCACATTTTCTGCACGAGTGAGATGGGTGCTGGCGTGGCCTCTCCTGATAAATTGCACAGGTAGAGTCACATTTGTGTTCCTATAGCTTCCTACAAATACACTAGTAACCAAAATCTGTTTCCAGCCTGTCTGGACAGGGGAAGCTGCCTTCACGAGGCTCCTCACCCATGTCCCCTTTCACAGTGGGGAAGCAACTCACCGAGGGGCTGCCGCTGGCATTGAGGAGGAAGTTGGCGGTGTGGGCTGCGGCAGGCGGCTGGTTGGGGATCGGCCGGTGGCCCAGCGCCATGCCCACGATGGCAGTCATGTGAGTCTCCGTGCCAAACACATGGATGGGGATCCCTGTGGTCTTCCCTGTGGATGTACACAAGAGCAGTCAGCCTCCTCAGGAGAAAGCTCTGCCAAGTGAAGCATTTAACCTTGAGAAAGCTCAGCAGAAAGCAAGTGGAAGAAATAAGATGCAAGAACAAAATTTAATGAAAAGCTTGGTCCTTACCAACTTCTCCCATGACACGTAACCCTTCCTGATAGTTCGGGCCTCCTCTTCGTACAAAGATCCTCACCTCATGCTCCTTCAGAGGGCCTTGGTAATCCTTAATTGCTCTCACAATGCCCTAAAAGAAACACACAGGATGTGACCTAGGCAGCCAGACATTTATCCTGCCGCATCATCTCAGGAACTCCTGGAAGAGATGTACTATGAGCCTCAGCCAAACCATGGAATTGGGAAGAAGGGCCTGGGGCTGACAACTGTGTGTTTGCTGATATTTCTGACTGGTCACTTACTTTAAAAGTGGCTGCTACATTGGTGAAGTTTGCAATGCTGCCTCCGATAATCAGGATCTTCCCTGAGGGAAGAAACACATGTAAATAAAACTGTTTCAAGAGCAGAGTACTCCAAATGACAAAGCAGTACAGACATAAAGTGAAACAAAGCTGCAGAGTAGCCAGTTGTGTTTAGTAGAAAAAAAACCTAAAGCAGTTGTGTTTAGTAGAGCCTGAAAGATAAGAGCCTTGTACCAAGCAAGAGTGTTCAATAAGGATCTCTCAGGCCCCATAGAAAACCACAAGTCCTCTCTCTGAAGCAAGAGCTGACAGAAATCTGTCCCTGATTCCTTCAGAAGGCAGCAGTACATTGAAAGCTCTGCCAGGGAGGGCTAAGCATAGTAACAGCCCAGATCTGTCCAGGTTTTTCCACAGACACAGCTTCACAGCTTTGGAATTGCAGCATCTCCCTCACCTTCTGGGTGCTTCTCTCGAGTCATGAGGGAGAGGATGGTCTTAGCGTAGTCATAGGTCTGCTGCTCACTCGGGGCTCCTGAGTATTCCCCATAGTTCGCCAGTTCATTCACACCCCCCAGGTCACAAATGGTGTCACTGTAACAACAAAAAAAAAATTTTAAAAAAAAGCAGCTATCTAAGAGATTAGTTATAATATGAGTCACTATAAAGGTCTTAAAGTAATCTGAATCCCTGGGGAAGAGGGACTCTTAACAGAGGGACAGTGCTGTCCATGGAAAATACAGCTGCTTTCCTCTTGGTGCCAGCCATGATTAATCTTGTCATGCTCCCCAGATACAAACTCAGTGACCACTACAACAATCATATTACTCTCAACAGCCTCCAGCCACCTAGTTTCTTTATAAGTCAAAAAGAAACTGTATCTCTGTAAGAAACTGTATTTAACACTAACCCTCTCAGAATTAAATTCCCTAGGCGACACTATATTCCCTAGACCGGTGAGAAATCTGCACAGCATCATCATTCTGAAGAGATCCCAAACAGTAACAATATGAGAAAAAATGGCTTTAGAAGAGTCTACTTTCCAGAGGCTGCAGCAATTCTGTCCTTCCAGCACTGTAAATCATCCCTGCTCTGGAAACCCTGCTCCTGTTACCTGTACACCACTGAAGCACCACCGCCAGCCACCATGGTCCAGATCCTGCCTTTGGGGTTCAGGATTGTAAGCTTCAGGCTGGCCCCACTCTTGGAATCCAGGTCAGCAATGTAGGCTTCCTGCAGAGAGAGCAGCACAACCTCAGCTTCCTCCTGCACCTGCCTTTTCCATCCCAAGGGTTCATTGTGCTGGGTGCATTTGGACACCAGAGCAATCACATCTCATCAGCGACAGCAGAGCTACAAACACAGTGATTGTCAGGGACAGAGGCTCAGCTCCATCCCTCCATCACACAACAGTCACAAAATCCAAACAGAACTGTGAAGTCTGTTCTGGCCTTGTCTCAGACTGAGACCTGAGGAAATCTAAAAATCATCTCACCCATGGTGACCACTCTGGCTGTGCTGCAGCCAGGAACATAATCACTGAGAGCTGTAATTTGGCTCAACGTGGTGCTCTTGCAGCCCAGTGTGCCAGGCTGCTGAGCAGCACTTCATCAGAGTTCATTAACATTCCCAGCAAACACTCTGCCATAACAACCTTCCCAGGGACTTGGAGAGGGATGATTCAGAGACAAAACCTGAACTAATCCTTTTAAGAGCAAATTGAGTTGAGTGTTGGCATCCAGCAAGCTACATGGAAAGGAACAGCTAAATGGATTTCCTGGCCACAGTACAAAAACCTTACAACTGAAGCATAATTATAATTATTAAAATTAAAAAGTCAGGACAGAAATCTTTTTGGAGAGAGAAGAACAGACCCCTGAAATAAGTAACAGAATAACTAAGGAGAGAGCTCTACTTCCAACAGCCTATGAAGCTGCTGAGACCTGTGTCTGGAGCAGTGCTTGTGCACCCAGAGGTAGAGACCCATGGAATTCAGAGAGCAAACAGGCACTGCTAGCTTTACAATGAAGGGCTGCCTGCAGGCCTCATCTTGTCCTCACATTTTTGAAAAACAGGTGTATTAATATCTTAACTTTTTACTTAATAGTTTGAGAGATAGTGATTATTTTCTCTGGATTCACAATTGGATGCAGCATTTGCACACAGCTGCTGCTCTGCTCTCAGAACTGTTACTGAAACACAGAGGGAGCACTAGCTCCCATGGGGCTGCCAGTAACCACTGCTCCAAGAGAAAAATAGGGATGCTGAGGGGAGCAATGTGTGCAGGACTGGCACACAGCTTAGGACAGTTTAATATCGGCCTCCATTAAAAAAAGTCAGCTCTGAATTAAAGAACTGACCAAGCAGAGCTGGGAAACAAACACAGTTCAGAGTGTGATTATGAGCAGCCCTAGGACTACAGCTACCTGTGCACAGGTAATCATGGACAGCACTGCCAAGGTGCTTGAGGCACAGCAACAAAACCGCAATGCCATGGGCATACAAGCAATGAGGAATTCAGGACACAATGAAGGAATTCCAGCTGTCACTTGCCTCAGGGTAAGCTTCTCTGCCAAAAGGAGGGGGGAACTCGACATCGCCCCACTTCACTTTGCAGATGTAGTCAGCCGTCGCATCAATCTTTGCAGCCAAGTCAAGGATGTAAACACCATCCTTAGTTACCACTGCAGTGAAAAACATCACAATTAGTTCTGGGTTGTACAGAGACACATTACAAATTTACTCCAGCATCTGGTACCACACAGATCATTGTAATAGCTGGGTTACTGTGGTTTCCCCTGGCACTGGGCAGTATCTACCAGCCCCAGAAAAGTTCGCTGAGGAGTTAACCAGTAACTGTGGCCATGGTCCAGGCTCTGTCTCAGGGGCTGTTTTGTTCTAACAGTGCAATTTTTACATTCTTCAGTTCTGCCTTAACAGTCCTTTCAAGGGAATTCTTCATTTCCTCATTTTTAATTCACTGAATGAGCAGCTCAAAGATATATCACTGCCACTTCCGTACTTCTGCACATGGCACCTCGTGCTGTTGTAAATTACAGAACCCAAAGAAGGATCACAAACACATTTCAGTATTTCGGAACAGAAAGTTCTGCTCCCAAAATATCCATTACCTAATGGATTGATCTCAAGGTACGTAAAATACAGATCTTCATAAAGGTTGAACAGGCCACAGATGAAGCTGGCCAAGATGCTGTAAAAAAAGAAAAAAGAAAAGAAACATAAGTTAATGAAAGCAGCCAAATCTAAGTACAGCCTGCTCTGTTCGTTGGTATTAGTGGCAATCTGCAAATCTACTCGGCATCAATTTCTTTCATTCTCATTCATCTTCTCTGGATGAAGCCTGGGTGATGGATGACTCAAGGGAAAGAAGACCTTGATGACTCATCTTAATTACCCTCCACCAAACTCTGGTGAGGACACAGTTGCTCACAACTGTCAGAGCTGTGCAGTCTGATTTATCTCTCCACAAGACAGAAGCACATCGTTGCCTCCCTGCTGATACCCATCTTTGTCAGATCTGAGCTTCGTTAGCTGTGATGGGGAGGAGGCTGCAGTGAACTGGTGGAGTGACAGGCTCCTTCAGCCCTTCAGTGCTGCACAATGCCAGCAAGGATTTCGCTATGTTTGGAAAAATTATGACTCATATTAAGATAATGAGGTATGGGCAGCTAATTGAAGGAGATTGCAGAAGCCTTGAGATCTACAGATAAGCTTGCAGGAGGAAGAACAGGAGAATAACTTTGGAGATCAGGCCAGAACAAGGGAAAGTAAAGTTCTGAATTAGCAGTCAGATCCACATCTCATCACCATTTCACTGAACAAAAGAAACTTCTATGCTAGCACAAAGGATCAGAATTCAGCACATGTCTCCAGTCTCAGAGGCTGAGACCTGAGCAGGCTGACAAGTGCTGCTGCCAAGTAAAGGCTCAGCACTAGGAAACCTTATTTTCGGGTTTTATAGGCAGCTCAGATAAGGTCAGAGAGCTTAGATTCAGGATGCACGGCATATTTTGGAGAGCAGCAAGAAGGGCAGCAGAGTGAGCTTCAGGGTGAACAAAATAGACGGATGTGGCACTGAGATCAAAGTGAGCAGCTGCTGCATGGCTAGTCCTGCCCAGATCTGCATCTCTACTTACTCCTTCTTGTTAGCTGGTGCATGCTGCAGGAGATGCTTCTTCACATCCGATTCACTGAGCTTCTCATCCACTGCCACGAGCAGCTTCTGAGCTTTGGCATCCACATCTCCCACATCCACACCCCCTTCGTGGTGGAAGAGCACATAGTCTCCCTCACGGGCAGCGTATATGCACACATAGAACTCTTCCTCCTGCACCACAGAGCAGGGACAAGCATTAACCAGTGACACCCAGAGAAGACTCTGGAGAGGTTATTGTGCCAATGTCAGGATTGGGGCAGCTGAGCCCACTATTGAGCTTCCCAAGGAGCAGCAGTGCTGGAGTGGCCCTGACACTGCCCAGGGGTGTGTACCAACACTGTCAGCTCAACAGCACACTCCCAAACTCCTGCTTTCTCCACTGTACCAACCCAGCTAAGCATGCAAGTCCAAAGAGACTTAAAAGTCCTTTTTATTGCTTTAATGGCGTACTAACCTGTTTGTGAGGGACGAAGGGTTCAATCAGAAAATTCTTTAGGATTCCCTTCGCATTAGCAATCTGGGGACAAGAAAACAAGATAAACAGCTATAACCATGTGTCCAGTCTCCACATCTGTAACAGTTTAAGGAAAGCTTTGAGAATTAATCAGCACTGCTCTAAAACCACTCCTCCCTCTCCAGCACAGCATTCAGCACTGTCACACCAGAATATCTGGTTACAGGAGTCAGTCACCTTTCCCATTCGTAACAGGACAGAGGGGTATCAGAATTACACCACAACAGCTGCTCTCCTCTCTTGTCCCAGAGACAGCACTGTCACTGGGTCCTGCTCAGCACAGTGAGACATGAGGGCTTGAGCTGCACTTGGAGTAGGGGAAAAATCAGAAATGAGGAATTCCTGAGCTAGTGGCAGGAGCAGAGGCCTCAGAGTAGAGCAGAGGCCGCAGAGTAGTGCTTGCCCTGAAATGGTATCAGGGAGCATGGAAGAGCAAGAGAACCCTTTAGCCTTTTCTTACGGGTCCAGGAACTATTCCATTAGGCACTTTCCTTTTATCCAAACCCATGCTTCCAGGCTCAAGAGACATTGGGGGATACCCCCTGCTTTGGAGGACAGCAGTGCTCCCAAGTCTGTGGCCCAGCCCTCGCTTTAGATGTGGTTGTTGTATTGTGCTAAAGCAGCGATTTCCACACCCATTGTTTTCCCAACGGGGAGCACTCGAGTTGCAGTTCCTGCTGTTTCCCAATTCTTCAGGCAGCCACGCTGGCTCAGAGCTGGAGCCAGCGGCAAATCAATCCCAGCAGGGCCGAAGGCATAAATTCCTTCAGGCAGCACAACTCCATCAGCTCCCAACACACGGCAGCAGGGATGGCAGGCACTTCATTATCATTAGCATTGCACTGTCATTCCCAGGAAAATAAATATTACAGGACAGCGCTGAGTTAAAATAAGGACCTGAAGTAACACTCAGTCAACAGCCAAAACACATGGGCTGGCTGCAGTAGAGGACCAGTTTATGACAGTTTTTATACATTTTCCTGGGAACAAAAGGGAAGCACTCACCGTGGTTTCCTGGCCCAGGCGCTGCTTGAGCCAAGCCTTCACCTGATCCAGAGTGAGGTTGATCCCAACCAGCCCAAGCTTCCCACGTCTCTTGATGAGCTGATCTGGCTTCACCACTAAACGCTACACGGTTGGGAAAGAGGTTTAAAGGAAGAAACATTACAAAGAGACCTTCATCGAGTCACTCTCTGCAGATAGTGAAATAAAAACTTAAATCAGTTCCACACAGCACATGTCCTTGCAAAATTCCTTTAATCTTGGCAAATCCAGCTCCTGGTACAACATGCCTGCAGGTTTGGTTTGTTTTTTTTTTACACTGTACTTTGAGAAAAGCTGCCTTGTTTCTACTCAGTTGTGAGCAGACATCAGAAGCTGAGGTGACAGTTTGTTCTGGCTTTTTTTGATTAAAAAAACCCAATGAGAGTCATGGCAGACAGTCCGTTTCCTCACACACAAAAAAAAGGCTCCTGCTGTCACTACACTTTGCTTATGAGACTGGCTAGGGCCAGGGTCATGAATGTTTCAGTCAACTGACTGTGGCTCTTTATAAGATACCCATGGAAAGCTGCTCCTGGGTTACACACATCTCTAGCTTTCAAATATGTTTTGAAAAAAAACCAAACTAGAACTGGGTGCTATTCTCCTGTACTGATGATATGTCCTGGAACTTGAGCAACTTAAGAGTCAGAACACCATGTTGCAGTACAGCACTCTAAGCATGGGCTTGCTGCTGGACCCTGAAGCCCTTTCCAGCCTTACAGAACCTGTCTTAAAGGCCTGAGAACATCCTTGCTTGCTTCTGGCTTTCTGCAAAGCTTTTAGAAGCACTGCTGATCTCTTCCTGCAGCTCACGCAGGCACTTGAGCATGGAACATTTAATTAGTGCAGGGCTTCTATCAGTCAGTCAGTCAAGGACTATGAGATATTCATGGTCTCCAGCCAATGACTTAATATAATTAACCACTGGAAAGGAGCCATCTTGGACAGCTAATAAAAAGAGCTCTGGGTATGTTTTCTCTACAGAAAGTGTAAGGATGTCAGATATAGAGATAAAATATTTTGCACTGAAAATTTAAAAAAGGAAGTTTTCCCTGACATTTTGCTTGGGTTCAAGAAAACTAAGTACTGTCTTAATTGGACATAAAAGCCAGACACAGAGAGAGTACTCACTGATTTCAGAGAGCAAAGCTTTGAGAACAGAGACTGACATCTGCGTGAATCAACCTCCTTTACCTTCTGTGCAGTTATGAACAACTTGTTTATAGCTATCTCTGCTCCTGTATTTCACAGTCTTAAAGGAATAATCAGCCCCCCATGAGGTGATACTGAGCCTTGAAGCGAGGCTTTTTTCTTCATCGGGGTTGGGAGTGACTGTGGCAGAGTAGCAACAGTGACTGGTCCTTTGGGGAGGATCTGGAGCAATGCTCAGGTGCTCCAGGAAGGCAGGACCTGCTGTCCCTGTCCTTACCTCGCTCAGGAGCCATGGGTGGTCTTGGGTGAGCCGTGCCCAGTCTGTGGCTGGGGTGACGCGGGCATACTTGAAGCGGTTCTGGATGGCAGAGGATGTGCAGATGTACTTGTACAAGAACTCCTTCCCCGTCTGCTCAGAGATGGCTTTGGCTGACATGGCTACCTAGTCTGGATGGGGCAAAAAAACAAATATCCATCAGGAACAGAGCCCTGTTCTAGCCAAGAACTCCCAATCACCCAGCTCAACACAAACCCAAGGCAAACCAAAATCGCCCCATTACAGGTAAGAGCGTAAAACTCCCCTGATAAGCAAGAACTATTCATGTTGCCTAAAACTTCTGCCCCATTCCCCTGCAATGCACACTGTTTTGCTCCAGCCTTGTCTGCAGGGAAAGGCAGAATTCCCTGCAGCTTGTCCCAGACACTATCATGCCTTTCCCAAGCCCTCAGCTTGGAGCACCCCCTCACATCCAGGGGGTACCCAGCTCAGGAAGCTTCTCTCCAACGTCACAGCATCCCAGGTTTGCTGCTGGGGAGTGTGTAACACACTTACCACTTCTTCTGGTGCAGTTCCAGGGAGGGAACCCCTCCCACCCACTTCTCTAAGGCATCCCATATTCCCAGTCGAGCCTGACTGCGGGGGCATCAGCAATCCCCAACCCTTTTATAAAGGGGGAAAAAAAAAACCACTGCCAGGATTACCAAAACTAGAACAGGTTTACATCATTGTTTTTTCTTGTTTCTGAAGCAGGTATCCTGGAAAGAGCTTCACACCTGACAGAATAAGATGTTCAAGACAACAACAAAGATTAAGGTTAGACTGTTTGTTTTGGGTTTTGTTTTATGAAAAATTCCTAATTCAGTCCCTTTCCTATGGATGGTTTTCTTCTCTTTTCGAGTATATTCCAAACTGATGTAAGTAAATTATTTCTGACCTCAAGAGTGTAACTATTCTTTTTGATATGCAGCAACAAAGTCGTAAGTGTCAAAGATGCATTTATTTTTAACTGCCATAAACATTTATTTAAAAGAATACTTCATCCCAGTGACCCTGTCTGCATTTGTCACACGTCAGAACTGAGTGTTGTGATCAGCCAGCAGGTTTGGTATGTCTGGGAGGTCAGACAGCTGACAGGGAGGTTCAAGAAGCAGCTCCTGCTGCATTTTGAGTGACTAGGGTCATATCACTGTTCCCCAAGCACAGCCAGTGTGGCAGGAAACAAAAGCACGCTTGGGATGGATTTTGGGAGAGCTGCAAAGCAGAGGTGCAGAAAAGAGGAGCTCAAGATTCCATCTGAGCACCTGGACAGCCAAGTACTAGGCCAGCTCAGTGAGACCACCTGCCCTCACAAAACAGACACCCCACTTCAGACCCACAGTGGAAAACAGGTTAAAAATTCCAGTTATTTCTTGTGCTGCCCTCTGGGTAATAACCATTAGTAATCAGCTGGGCTATTCATCCTATAAGCAAACACAGAATAGCCAGCGATTAACTACCCATAATTAGAAATAAAGAACTTTCTCCCTGGAGCAGCAAGAAGGAGGTTTAGTCCATCCCAACATTAGTAGAAGGCAGGTTGCATTCCCTGAGCCTCCAGAACCAAACAGACTAAGTGCTATTACCGAAAGCTGATAACTAAACTTAAGGACCAGCAGTCAACTTTACCACTCACTGACATCTCTTCAAATGCCATTCCAGGGTTAAAAATCACAAAGGCAAAGCTACAGAAGGGGCAAAAGACAAAGAACAGCCAGCCTGCTTTCAAAGAGTTCTGATGTAAAACCTGAGCATGACTGCAGCGCAGCTTCCAATTTAGCCCCGTTTCAAAATGGGCTCAGGCGATGTGTCTGCAGCACCCCGTCTTTCATCACAATCAATCCCCACTCCTGCCACCAGAAACACTTGCCCCCAACACTGCCTACTGAAACAGCCCCTGTTGGTTTACTAGCCCAGTGCCAAAGCCAAGGTGGCCCGAGAAGAGGGGAGCCCTTGTGAGCAGCCAGAAGAGCCCAACCACCAAACCAACATGCCAGCCTGATTCTGCAGGCACACACAGACACACTCCTGCAGGCACTGTGCCGCTCCCCAGTCTCACAGCTGCACACACACAAGTCATCTGTACTGTAGAGCCCAAAACTTTCCATTGGAATTTGTACTTGAAGCAGAGCTATTTCTGAGAGCAAACCCTGCTCCCATGGTACCTGCAGCCACCATTTGTTCTGCCTGGGAGGAAGCTGCGATAGTCCTGCTTCAAACCCCTTCGAAATCCATCAACTCCATAATTTGCTCAGGGCCTGTCCCAGAGAAACACCATCTCATTTCACTGCAGCAGAAGCAGATGGGTAGAAGAAAATGGCAAACATATTTCTTTAAAAAAACCAAGTATTTGTCATTTCTCCAGGGTGTCACAGAGCCCCTGAACAGCACTGTAGAACTTCAGTCCATGTTTATAAATTAAACGCTAAAGGATGATGGTGGTTATGCCAATGAATACCCTGCAATTGCAGGACATTGGACCCAGGGTGTCCTGTAAAAAATCCTCAGTGGGAACAAGTTATACCCATGGAATGTCATAAACCTGAGGGACACAGAGTAGAGCTGTTTTTCTCTAAGAACCATTTCTAGTCTTCTTCATGCCACTCTCTTCAGCTGCTCCTCTGGTTTCCCTCCCAACTTCATCACCTCATTTTTGCAGTAACACTGCCGGGGTAAAGAAAGGAAACTACAGAATTCTTACAATAGCAGTAGATGAAAAATAACATCCTTGCGTCATGGCAACACAACAGCAGGAATGAGGCTGTTCTGACCTTATCTGCCCGTTTCACATTTCCTAAACATTAGCAAGTCTTTAATCACGCCCCTCACTCAGTTTTTCCGCCGTTCTAACCCTGCCTTTCTCATGGGGCAGACAGCACAAAGCAATTGCTTCAGTCTGCTGAACTGTTAAGCTAAGAGATCAGCAGGAAAATAATCCATAGGGCATCAGCAATTCCTGGCTATGTGTGCTCATGCAGGTCCCTTGACAACCAGAGAGACAGGATCAGAGCAGGTCCATTAACTCACTGCATCTGTTCTGCAAACACCAAGCAGGGGCATGGCTGCACCTCTGAAGAAAAACCCAGGAAAAAAGTCCCTTTCTCTGCCCCAAACACGAGCTGTGGGACAACAATGTTCTCTTCCACTGCTTCACGCCCAGACACTGCTCTGTTCAGCATTCATTAGCCACGACTGACCTGCAATTTTCTCACCACTTCAGGTCCCATACCTTGCACCCACCACACATAAGGGCAGACTCATGTCAGTAGCACAAGTGCCACAGATTTCCATGAATGATTTGTGTTCATTTACTGAGGCTCCAATACTAACAGCTTCTCTGCAACACCTCAGATACTTTTCCCTCATCATCCATACCCACCGATTCAAGAGGAGGATTCCAGCCTTTGCTAGCAAGACCAGAGCAAGTAAGAAACATGCATTAGATCATATTTTTGGAAGCTCAGCAGCACTTATCCCTTAAAACATCACCTGTCAAATATATGCAAAGAAGTTGATGCTTCAGGAAAGTTTCTTGAGTGTATGACAGAGAAAACCAGCAGGATATTGGCAAGGCAGGCAAGAATCCTCAAGCTGGATATTGTGTTTGCTGTGACACAACTGATATATCTGCCCCAATACATCAGCAACCAGCTGAAGGGAGCATGCAACAAATCCAAAGGAAACACAGATGGAGAAACAGGGAGGCACTCCTGACACAGAAGCTGGGTAAAGTCTCCCTGACTCCCAAGAGATCTATGATGTGACACTGCTTAATGTGACATGGTCTTCTCTGCAAGAGGAGAAAAAGTGTGACAGACATTGATTTAGGTTGTTTTTCTTCAAACCAGAAGAGGCATAACTCAACTTCACCAGTCTGTGTTCACACAGAATGTGGTGCTCACACAAGGAATTCTCTTAGATTCAGATCGATACTGTCCTCCAGTCTGACCAGAATGATGCTTCTGCCAGGAGGAAAGGACTCCTTCTCCAGCAAAGACTTGATGCCTGCTCTCCGACAAATTGTGTCAATAAACCTGCACGGTAAAGCAGCCTCCCCACTCCATCCCAGGTCATTTATTAACACAGTTCAAGCTCAGCCAGTATTTTCAGCCCAGGGCAGCATGAAAAGTTACATCAGCTCCCACCTGGCAAACCTGTGTGTTTCATCAGAGGATGGTGAGGGCTCAGTGCTGCGGCCAACACAAGGTCATGGTCCCGCAGCTGCGGTTGGGAAATGCTGTGCGGGGTGATGCAAGCAGGTGCTGCATGCCCAGCTCTGGGGGAGGCTCCCTGCACACATGGAACCTCTGAGAAAAACACGGGAGCCAGGGAGGAGCACGGACCACAGACTAGTTACATGTGGCTAACGGAGAGCTGCAGACAGGCTCCCCACACCTGGTGGGCACCCAGTGCCACAAGGGAGGAATTTGGGAATCCTGTCATTAAAGATCATCCTGCTCTGCACCCTGGGGGCTCCTTAACAAGCTTATTCCTTAAATCCTTCCCACATCACTTGCATAGTGTATGGCAGTAGCAGGTTCCCTAGCCATCACAGCTGGGCAGGACTTCCAGCTGAGGCTGTCCTTGTGTGGGAAGCGCTTGAGGCAGCGCTGGAACAGTGCGAAGAGCCCTGATACCTGGAGAGAGCTGCAGAGTCTCACATGCAGGAAACCCAACAGTGTTTGAGTAACAGCACTGGACAGAAGAGCTGATACTCTGAGCTCCAAACCTAGTTAGGGATCAGAAAGAGTACAGACACCTACAAACAGGATAGTCAGGGTGCACCTCAGTTTTCAGCCTTTAGACACTACTGCAGACAACAAACTGTTCAACAGGGAGAAGGGAGAGTCTAAAGAGGATGAGAATTTCGAAAGCAGCAAGACAAACAGGAGGTGTTTGCAGGCAGCAAACAGGAGAGCTGGAACACAGCCAGCTGTCCCGGGAAGGGAAAGACACACAGGCTGTGCACGCTGGGAACAGCGAAATCCCAACGCGGGGCTGCTCCTCCAGGATGGTCACTAAACATTTTCCTAGTGGCACGGGATGCAAGTGGTTTGACCAAGGCCCCTTGGAACAGGGGGGAAAAGAACAAACGCGCAAAGCTGAAGCCCCTTCCCAGCCCATTGGTAATTTCTGCGCTCTGCCCATCGCACACTGTCCCTGCCCCAGAGCTGCCCCGGCCACCGGAACACTACCGAGCATCAGCACCGCAGCGAGGAGACCCCGGCGGAGTGGCGGCGGCGCCGCCCGCAAGGTCAGAGGCGGTCGTGCCGGGGGGGATCGAGGGGCTTCACTCCGGACTGTACCTGCACGGCTGCCCCCCGCTCCCGCCGGCACACCCGCTACTTGAGCGAGTCCGCGGCGCTCCCTCAGGCTGAGGGCCGCTCCCGGGCTCGCCCGCCCTACCGCGAGCTATCGGGGGCAGCGCCAGGCAGGACCGGCGCGGCTCCCAGCCCGCAGATCCCTCCCGCTCCCGCCCCAGACGCGTGGGCGCCGCGGCAGCGCCGGCAGCAGC